>PVIR01000529.1:0-120207 GCA_004026965.1 Petromus typicus
TGCCTGGAAAAATAAGTAAGTAATGTAATACTCTGGGATCCCACTCCTACTTCAACATTTAATGCTAATTTTGAACATAATTCAAATGTAACACAGAAAGTCCTAAGTACATTGACATGTTAGAGATTATCTTCAATAGTCAGATACATGATTCTGACAGAATGAAAATATTCTTGTTTCATCTCAGAATTGATTCACCAGTTTTGCTCCTGTGTTTTATGCTACACAAGTGGCCTTGCTGGTGGTGCTCCCTTATCTTACTGGAGTTTTCCATGGCAACATCCATGAGCTGCAAGCACAGGTTAGGATTTCTGAGAGAACTCGCTCCAACTCAGCTTCTGAATGGTCATTTGTTGTTGGATGAAGTTCCTGACTAGATGGTAGCATTTAATAAAGTCATTCCCACTTTTCCACACATTCCACAGGTTAGTGACATTCAGAAAGAAAGATAAGGCTCCTTATCTTTATCCTTTATTGCCTTAACCACTGCTTTTCCCAGTCACTGATATTATATGTTGGTCACAGTCCCTAGAGAAGAGCAACCCACTGGGGCTGCCATATTGCTTTCTGACAGGTGAAATAAAAGGAACGCAGAAGCCCAAAGCTCTTACTGACCTGAAGTGGGAGTCAGTGGTCCGGGTGGTCTAGATTGCACAATGACCCGGGAGAGATGATCCAGATAAGCCCCACCATGGTTTTTACTGAAATTTTTTAGAATAGGAAAATAAGTGTGGATGCCAACTGAAATGAGAAATTATAGAGCCAAACTTGGCCCAGTAGGGAAATATATTTTATCCTGCCACATTTTTACATTTGCATACATGGCACCCTTCAAAGCCAGGAGTTTATATTTTCCCACCAAGGCTCAGCATGTGTGAAAAATGCTTTCCAAGAAACGAAGACTGGCTAAGACGCAAATGCAAATGTGGGTTTGTGGGCAAACATGTGCAATCTAACCTGAACTGAGATCTTTCCCTCCAGAGCTTGGATGAGCTTGGGAGGAACTCAAGCCTCCTTCAGAGAAGAACTTTGAAACCTTAGTCCAAACTTAATTCAATTGAATGACCTCGGAGCTCAGAAAGTAATGATACAAGAAAGAGTCCTTTGAAAAGCAAATTCATTTCTCCATAAGAATATCCTGTGATACATAACTGGGGAAAGGGAAGTTGTGTAGGAGATGATACACTTAAGACTAGAAATCATTTAGCAGTTCGTTCTTTTTATGAGAAGATTGAACCCTGTGGCCACATACCCCTCCCCCCAAATTCTGAAGTCTCTCATTCCTTGACTGATCTCTTTCCTTGGAAAGGAAACAATACTAGAGTGTTCTAGCAACTTCTGACTCTGAAAGGACCCTCAAAGTAAAAATATAGACAAAAAGTCCATGTTAAAAGGGATGATCAGATTTCACCGCTGCTTTCCCTCCATACCATACTGAAAAAGGTTCGTGTAGGTTGTCAGACAGACAATAGGTTGAGATCTCACAGGCTCTAAATGCATAGCACAGATTAGAACTGCAAGGAAGTAGCCGCCCATGTGCTAGAAAGCACAGAGGAAACAGAAAATTGCTACACTGGACTCCATCTTTTGGCTTCTGGACTTTGACCCATATGATCTCATCTCTGAGTAGCAGATGATTTATGCTTAGTGGCATTGACTCCTTCTTTTCTGCGTCTTTGAAAACAAAAGAAAGAAGATGTCCAAGAAAGATTATGTGGAGATCTGAAATTTGTTTAATGCATGATTATTTGCCTACATGTGGCCTAAGCCTGTTTGGTACCAGCTGCCAAAACTCTTTAGTGGTTCCCAGGAAACTCCCAGCTCCAGCTCCACCATCCCCACTTTTCTGTATCATTCATTCTAACTGTTCCAATGAGAGCTTGCTTAGCAAACAGCCAGACACTGATAAACCAGCGAATTTGCCAACTTAGATTTGACAACCAAACAGGGAAGAAAGAATATCCCCTACTCAAAGCGGAACATCTTTTCAGTGCTTTTTAGTAGTCATTTTGCCTTTCACTCTTTTATAAATAACATTTTATTTGGAAAAGCTTATTGTAGAACATGAATAAGACAAAGGTGGGCAATGGAGAGTGGCATTGTTGCCCAGGCCAGGGTTCTAGGAAGCAAACAAATTTCTCTGTGTTATGGTACCGTGCCAGTTCATGAAGGGAAAGCAAAACCCTGAATGAAGGCAGAGCTTAGAGAACTGTTCTCTTTATCATGATAAACTTTCAAACTCTCAGATTTCAAGCATTTGCTTTGATTTGTATTTTTCTTAGACCAATAAAAGTAAATCTCACATGTTCTACTTTAAGTGTTAATTACTGTGGGGAACTAACACCTTGAGTAGATTAACAAACTCTGTTAACAAAGAGGAGCTCTTTGTCAAGTACGCACTGCATACAAGGAACCAGTTTAGATACTTAAAGGAGGCAGAACACTGAGGAATCCGACTTTTCCCAGAGTTTCTTATTTAGCGAACAGCCAGCAGAGATGAAGTAATAGAAACAATGAAATATATGTTAAATGTCAAAATATGTCCTTCAAAAATGAGTGTTTTAGGAGGCAGAGAAGAACTTGAGTCAGTTAAGAAAGGCTGAAGAAAACATGAGATTTGAGCCAAACCTGAAAAGGAAGAAACTCAGACCAATGGCAAAAATAAGACAAACCTCTACAGCAACAGTTATACAATCAGAGTTGGTGCTTATTCCTACTTTTATTTTCCCTGAATATAACTGAAAACTATTTAAATATTTTTATTTATTATTGCCTCAATTTAGGGAAATTGCCTTTGGATAATCAACAATGAAAATGGACCAAGATGGACTAAAATGGACCGAGTGCATCTTAGTAAACAATTTTGCAGATACTAATGGGCACTACCAGAACACAAAAGAGGAAAATGCACATTAATAATAACCAGGACTGAAAAAGAATTACAGTGCCTGTGCTATGCACTGATTCTGAAGCCTAGGCTCTTTCAGGCCCATGTTGAAGGGTAAATGGGATGCCTTTCATGGGTGCAGCTGTTGCTTCTGATTTGTTCTGTGCAGACCAAATCCTATGTCATTCAGCTCTGTAGACACTGTGCTGAGTAAAAAGTCTGGGCTTACAGTGGACGTTCAGAAAGTACATATTAAAGTGAAATTGCATAAATCATTTTCCAAGCTGATCAAAATGTGGGCATAAGTGAGCTATCATTTGTTCAGTATCAATTGGTATAGATGAGACTGGCTAGAACAACCTTAAAAATCATTTTCTTATATCACCTTCTAAATCCCCATTTTGATCATCATTACACACATGATCTTTCAGCTTACCTCATCAATGCCATCTCTAGACACAGTAGCAGGATTCTCGTCTTCCTGAAGCACCTCTACTGTGTCCCTTCAGCTCTTCTATAAGAAGAACAGAGTACACAAAGTAAGATCAAGCAAAGCCCAGCATGATGACCTTCACTCACTGACAAGAAAACCTGAGGTCATGAATTAGTGGTACATTGACAGGGTAGCATTAGTTTCGAGAGGATATACAGGCAAATAAGTTCCAGTCTCACTCTCCAAGCGTAACAATTCACAATAGAAATTATACAATGTTCTAAGGAGTAATTGAGCTAGTCAGAAATTAAGAGAACTATGCGTACACAACTTAATGAGCAGATTTATTAGGGAGAAAGGCAGATTTATTAGGGGGAAATACACAGCTGAAGAGGAATTATTGAGCCAACAAAGAAACTATGGAAAAGATTACACAACAAGATTCCAAAGCTTCCCATTGACTTTTAAGCAGCCTTCTTGGTCCCCCAAAGGCATAAGCTATTGAAAACCTGCTTTGGGATATTCAAGTTCTTTCTTTCCTAAAAGAACTTACAGATCCCTAGCCTCTACCTGCTACCCATTGAAATGTGGATCTTGCCAAAAGTTCGAGAGTCAAAAGCAGTGCAGAAACTCCTTTTACCTCAAGTCAATAGACCCGTCACGTGACCACTCTGCAATTCCATCTGGGTCTTTAATGAACACATTCATGATTCATGACCTCTGTGTTTTACTTTCCTGGCACGCATACAAGCTTGGCATCATTCAACTTCCAATCCCCCAAATCTTTATTAAGCAGCCACAATGTGCAAGCCTGAAACAGCAGCTCTGTCACCATCCATCACCACGAATGTAATCATGGGTGAGCCTGCTCTCTGCTTTCAAGAGGCTCGTGATGGAAACCTTTGAATCAGTGTGATCCCGTGGCCTTGGGCTTCCCATGGAAGGTGGAAGAGGTTAGCTCGGACAAACATGGGGAAGAAACAGCTCAGTACTGAGCAATGTGAATGAGCCAATGTGAAGTTGAGCCGTTGGGCCAAACAAGCATAGCTATCTTGGGGGCTGATTCAGTCGGTGAGGGTAGAGGGGAGCAAAAGCTGGGTGGAGGTGCTGAGATGGATTCCACTCCCTCCCGGTTCTGTTTAGTCTACGGTGACTTTCCCACAGGTGTTCCTCGGCCACCACTGGGAGAGGACAGGCCCCTGGGTGGCAGCCAGGAAGAATGTTCGTCTTTGTCTCTGTAGCCACACCCAAACCCACAGCTGCAGAACTCCCAGGCAGAGATGCCAACCTCACACACAAAGGAGAAAGCAGCAGATACAGCAACAATACTCCAGAAAGAGAAGAGGGTTGGTCACACAGACGCAGCCAGGCTGGTCTTTAAGTCAGAGCTTCAGGGAGTGCTGGCTATCAAAGAGGAAACCATCCCTGAGCAGTCATGTAAGCACCGGATTCCTGTCAGAGATCGTGGCGACCCGAGTTAAAACTGGGACATCAACTACACAGTCTTGAAAATGCTCTTCTAAAATCATCACATTTCCCAAATGCATACCTGATCCTCAAATGCAGATGACACTCAGCTGCATAAATGAGGTTTTTTCAATTTTGCCCTTGTTGCCCTGATACCTAACTGGGCTGAGGATCTGCAGTTTTCCTTCACTTCTCATGGCAAATCCTCCTTTTGGTTCTTCAAACCTCCAGGTCACTCCTCACTATCATACTATGGCTTATAATCAGGTTAGATGCAAACCTGGCCACCCACGGAGAAGGCATCGTGTTCCCAAGAGCCCTCCAGGAAGTTGGCCACTTGTTCTTTTTCTAAGCTGTCTCTGCAGAAAAGAGTGAAGACAACTTATTAAATCTCTGATGTCGCTTCCTTTCTCTTACTCTATCCTTTACCCCTGCATGTCACCAATCTCTACAGTGGCCTCAAGTTCCCTTCTGATATCTGTGAATTTCCCTGAACCAACAAAGGAATATTGCTCCCAAACTAAGACTTGTTAATATTTACCTTTATCTGGGTACTAATTAAATAAGCAATTATTTTATGCAAATCTCTTACCTAGGTGCTATGAATGATTCAGGAAAAAATGTTATCTGTATGGCTCTGCTTCAAGGTATGAAGAATCTATCAGGAATATCTAATACCAAGTAAAAAATGAGATGCCACTTGTAATAACCAGTAGCCTTGGATCTTGGCAGTGATCTTGCTTCGTTCTTAGAAAAATGCTGTGAAATAAGAAGATTCTTATCATCCCAGGCTGTGAGAGAGAGTCCCAAAGCAGGGGCCACCCAGGGACTGTGCCAAGCATAGCCATCAGCAAGGAACCACAACCCTATCCTGAACCCAGGACTTCTAGCTCTGAACCCTGTGCTCTTTCCCGAGTAACATAATATAAGAAAAGTACAAAACGACCCTATTGGAATTCAGAGGCGGAGACACCATGAGAAACCAGAATGTTCTCAAAACCACATGACACATCATTTTCTCCCAGCAGGCACCTGGCTACAGTGTCTGCAGTAACTGGTTTATCAAACATCGTTACAAGTTCAACCAACAGGGTCCCTGCCTGGAGCTACTTCTCTGCCATACAAAAGAGGCCACTGTGGTCTCCTCATTGCTCTCAACTGCTTTGGAACACCAAATTTATCTTAGCAATGCCTTAAGGTTGCCAGATTCCTGACTCGGACAACAAAAGGATGTCCTGATGAATGATCAGATTTTTAGTAGAAAACCTGAGAGATACAAAGAAGAAGAGAAGTTTAAAGGCCTGAAGGTGACTTACTAGGAAGTTGCAACATTGGAGCGTAATTTTTTCTTTCAACAAATGTTTATTAAGTTCCTAGTTCATTGTGCTACCTAGTGAAGCTAAAAAAAAAAAAGAAAAAGAAAAAAACAGAGAAGGTACAAGCTGTGGTAGGCACACATGTGATACACAGGTGCCTATTTCTGAATCATATATTCCACAGTGGAGACACATCGCTCTTCGGGACAACAAGAGAAGCTATTGATGAGCTGGTCCAGTTCAACATAATTCTGTCTATAACAGACTCCTGGCAGCCTGGGTCTTATTGTTCATTCAATAGTATCTTATAATCCAATTCTGCAAACAAAACCTTGTTCTCGAGAATTTCCTGACCTGCAGTTTGGGAATTCCTGCTTTGATGGACTTCCAAGCCCTTTGGGGCATCCTTGGGAGGCAGTGACAGCTATGTCAAATCTACCCATTCTTTTCTCCCAATCACCCCCAAGCAGTTTTCTCTCTGACCTTCTCAGAGAGATGTTAATCACTCCTTTTAAAACCAAACCAAAACTTGCCATAGCCTCCCCACTCTGATAACAAAATGAAAAGGCTGCTTTTTTCTTTCCTGGCACTCCCACTCTCTGCTTGGAAAGAAGTGGGTTCTGGGAGAGCCCCCCACCAAGCAGGGTGGAGAAGAACTCTTCTCTGCCTCATATTTTACATCACACAGGTGAAATCTTCCCTGGTCTTCATGTCCCTGCCACTGGGCTGTGGAACAAGAAGGCTCATTATTCAGAGGAGCTTGACTTTTCTGTGATCTCTGTCTTTCTCTTTGGCATTTCTGCTTTTTCACTGTTCAAGACACAAAAGCTTGAGTAGCAAAATAAAAAAGTAAAATAAAAACAAGCAAAATGAAATCATCTTCCTTTTGAGCCCCTTCATAAGATCAAAAGATCTCAGAAAGGAGCATGCCTTTGGTTGAGTTTAGGTAAAGGATCTTGGGTCTCTAGGCTCCTCCTGCTCAGTTCTGGCCTGAGAACAGACTTGTCCCACCGGGACTGGAGGAAAGACTGCAGGCGGGAAATTAGGAAGGAAATTTAAAAAATTAGGAAGACCTCCACTGGAGCAACTCACATTCACAGAGGGCGAAAGATAAAATAGTGTTGTGATCCTGAGTAAGCTATCTAACTTGCTGGGGTGTTCAATACTCCAGCTTCCTCCCAAATAGTATTTGGATCCATCCAGAGCTATTACGCTGACCGATAGCTGTTACAGAACAGCTCATTCTGATCAATGCAAGAAGACAAACAGGGTAGAAAAGTTCCCATGAGAATTCCAATGTCCACAGCAGGAAAAATGTACCCCAGGGAGCCAAGGAGACATTCAAATCACAAATGGCTGAACCCTGGGAGAACATCAAAAGATTATTTCTAAAGATAAGCTTCTCAGAACTCCGATCCTCCTAAACACTGTGCCAGAAGGCACTCCACGGTCACAGGAGTTTGGAATTCTCCACAGAGAACCACTGCTCTTGGGAAATTCCCAGAGAATATTACCATGGCGAAGCCTTTCAAGAGTCCCCTCTCAAACTCTCTCACTTTGTTGAACCCTACCTTTTCAAAACGTGTTTGTCCACAGATAGTGGGGTTTTTATGAAGCATGTTTTAATATTTCATAAATTAGAAACACTGCAGAGGAGGAAATAAATCCACCTGGGAAGAAGGATGGATTCCCAAAATTGAACTAACGTCCTCAGCATGTAACTGGCTTTAGGGCACAGCGCTGTCGTTATTACGTGTCTGTCGAGAGCCTGCCAGACTGAAGTAATAGCTAATGCATTTTTCTTTCTCTAATTGGCATTCTAAGCCCTGGCACCTGGTCCTTAATCTGAATCACGGGATTCCAGCTCCCTCCAATAAAGTGGCCTTCACTGAAGCCACTTGTCCTGTTTGCCCACACCCAACCCCCAGACTGTTTTAATATCCTCCTCTGCCTGTCCTCCTACCCCCGAGCCTGCACCCATATTTCATGGAAACCAATCTCTGTGTAAAACATATTAGCCCCTCTTCAGGTGGAGCAGCAGTCAATAAAACTATAATTTTCTGGGAAATCAGCAATGATTTGAAGGTATCGTTATTTGAAAGACAGCTGAGGGTTCATGCAGCTGGGAAATGAAGACTGAAACGGGAATTGGGCTGAGACCCAGATCGGACGTGTCCTCCGGCTCTGCAAAGGAGCCCATCAGAATCCTCTGCAGAGGACCCAGGCAGTTGACAGACCCTGAAAACTGTCACAAAGCCTGAGATACCACTTCCCAGTGGGCAACTTGAGTAGGTTCCCACAGTCAGTTCTCCATCAGTACCTTGACCCCTTGTCCACCCCCTCACCAGTGGGAAACAGACACGTTTTCTGTTTTTACACCAGGATATAGTTTTTAAGCACTGCCTTCAGGGTTTCCTGACAGATTCTGGCCCTGAGACTTTTAAGAAGCCATTTTCCACTGGGCAAGGTGGCACGCACCAGTCATCCCAGCTTTCCAGGAGGCTGAGGGAGGAGGATCGCAAGTTGCATCCGAGCCTGAGCAACTTAGCTACCCAGTGAGAACCTGCTGCAAAACTTTAAAATGGGGCTAGGATGTAGCTCTCCACAAAGGCCTGGATTCGACGCTGTCTGGGAAAGGAAAGCAAGTGGGCTGCAAGATAGCTACAGCTCCTTTCAGCTTTTCATTGGTTCATCCAACAGGCTTTAGCGAGTACTGTCCATGTGCCAGGCACAGTGCTGGGCCCGAGCCTGCCAGGGATGGCCCTGGTGGTCACTTTGGGAGGCAGATCACTAACAAGGTGAACTCGCCAACCAGTGCATTGCCAGGCTAAAAACTGTTTTACTGAAACGAATAGGTGCTGTTAAGAAGGCCCGTCTATGACTCCACAGTGCTGCGGCACTCGGCACTCGTGGGCAGGAAACAGAACGGAAGGGGAGCTTGCCGGGCACTCAGTCTGCAGCCACACAGCCAGCTGGGCGCCTGGGCCCCGAGGGTCACTCGGATAGTCCCTGCCTGCAGCCCAGCAGGGAGGACGTGAGGTTTTGTGAAGCTGTGCAGCCATGAGCTATGGCTCATAAGGGACAAAAAAGACAAGGAGAAAAAGAAAGGAAACTGCTGAAACACACACGCGCACACGCACACACACACTCACACACACACTCACACGCGCGCGCACACACACACACTCACACACATATACACACTCGCGCACACACACACACACACACTGACACACATGCACACACAAACTTCTTCAGCTACAATCTGGTTTGGCCTGACAGCCAGTTTGAGAATCTGGGGCAGACCTCGGGAGACCTCCCACCAAGAACCATGGCTGATTATCCCACTGGACATTTTTAAAACAGGAGAGGAGGAGAAGGAAACTTCTCGGAAGTGCAAATGAGGACTGAGCAGCAGTAAGGCACAACAGGCCGCCCTCTTGGAGCAGCAGGGCCCTGTTCCTCCCAGAGATCAGTCTGACAGGTCAAGTTCACAGCAGCTCGGGTCCCTGTGCACGCAAAGGCTCTGTCACCATAATAGCTGCCAGAAATTATTAGTAATAATAAAAGATAATATTTACATAGCCTGCCTCAGCTGAAGATGGCAAGACATATGACAGTGCCTGCCTGTGGAGGCCCGCAAGCACCCCACAGGCAGCCTGCTGAGGGGCACCTTCCACGCTGGTGGGTGCAGACGACAGGCAGCACATTATCCCAGGTGCTCAGCATGTAAACTAAAGGGGCAAGACTTCAGGGTTAATTCAAGCTCTTTGAGAAAAGGTAGAGGCACTAGAGGCATGTTGTTAGATGACCTAGAATCCATGGACTCCACACCCTAGAATTAAATATATTTTTTAAAAAGCAAAGAAGAAATGAAGACACAAAGTTGCTTCTGGACGGCCTGGGTGGGTTCTCTATAACTTCAGGGCCTTGTGTCAGGTCCTCGTGTTTGTTAGGCAACCTTTCCTGGGGGGCTGTGGCCTCTGCAGAGAGAGACCCTGAGTTTCAGGTGTAAATGGATAGCTAGGAAGTGAGTCCTAGGAAGACCACTCGAGGAGGGGCAGGGGAGGAAAGCACCGTCAGGGGCGCTCTGTGCCGCCGGCAAGGGCCCTCGGGGATCAGGCAGAGGACCCAGGGCGTCCCCACCCACGAGCGAGGGCGCCAAGCTGTTCACCCCAGTCCCCCCTTCTCGTCTGCTCCTGAAGCAGTGGGTGCCCAGATCTCGCCACCTGGCCTACAAACCAAAAGCTTCTATGTAGGAAAAAAAAATCCTTATGCAGGGAGCCCAGCACTCGGCCAGCGCGTGTCAGTGGACAGGCGTGAGCCGCAGGGAAGCGAGCGGGACACGGTGGGCTCAGATGCGGAAGCCCTACGAAGACCGTCTTCCCTTAAAACACACAGAGGGACTCAGATATCGGCCGCAGGCCACAGAGTTTGTCTTTCTCCAGCTCAGGAAAAACAACTCCCTAAAACCACGGATCGCAAACTGAGTCTCTCCCATTTTGGTGATTGCCAGTGGCCACACCTGTCGCGAGGAGGCGCTGCGTTGTCGTTTAGGTGACACACAGGGATCTGATCCAGAACAAGCCACATGCGGGGGCCACAGCAGCCCCTGGCAGCACCGCACAAAGAAACCCTCACTGTGGAAATGTGTGGATGTGTTTCAAGCATTGCAGATTTTTAGGAGATATGCGCGCCGTCATGGTGGCGCATAATGAGACTGGTCTCACGATGTCGCCTAAAAACAAGCGTTTCCTTCGAGGAGGTACACAGTAATGTAAAACATGTTGTTCTAAGCTGTGAAGCTTTAGAGGACTGCGGTAACCACAAGAAATACTGAAGCTTTTCCCTTCATTAATATTCTAGTTAAATGCACACCAGTGACAATCCCGTCCGCCTCTTAATACCCTGGGACAGCGCTTTTTGAACAGTCTTGCATTGTCTGTTCTATTGACTGTGCGTTGAGCATGAAAAAAATAAAGAAAAGGTTTTGTTACTAGAGAAAACAACAAAAGAGATTGCGAAGATCCTTCCATGGAACATATCCGTGGACTTTAAAGCACTGAGACGCTACCCACAGAGGAGCCATTCGGTACAAGATTACAGGCAAGATTCAGGGTGAACGTTAGGGTGGGAGAGTTAACAGGAGACCAACCAACAAGAGCTATCATCCGAACAATCTTCCCTGGCCTCTCCACCCTCACTTCTGTGTCTACCCACTGAACCCACCGGGCTGATACCTCAGTAAGAACCGAGACAAGGCAAGGAGACATGGAGAGAAAAATGCTGAGAAAGAGAGATGGTGTCCAACGGAGGAAGAGAGACTCGGAGACTAGTGTGGAATTTGGCTTCTCTCTACACAATTAGACATATCTGGATTTCTGAACTATAGTTTATACAAGTACAGAAATCCTCAGTGAAGAAACAGACTTTCAGAGGTTCAAGCAACTTTGAGTCCTCTTTACCCACAACTTGATTAAATCATTTCCAGGCCCGGGATTTAGCTCAGTGGTTCTGGCACCTGCCTTGAACGTGCAAGCGCCTGGGTTCGATCCCCGGTAACCACATACAACAATGCTGGGCGTGGAGACTCACTCCCACCAGCAATCAGCACCACATACCACAGTAACAGGAGAAAAAAAAATCATTTCCAACTTTAGTAAAAAATATTCTGTTCCCCTTTAAACCTTTAAAATTGTAGACGACGTTAAGGACTTGCTCTGGCTTTTGCTCTGGGGTCAGGTCCCCCAGCGAGAGCCACTTGCTCGTTTGCTGGCAGTCGACTTTCACGTGAGTAATGAGGCATCCTGAACTCGCCCAGCTGCCACAAGACCATTCTATGCCGACACTGGTCCTTGTCTTCCCTTTCATGTCTGTCTCCTTCTAGGCCCTGACTGTCTGCTTCTGCTGGAACCCAAGAGGAGCTGTCGATAGGCCAGAGGGTCCTCTGTTTCCAAGGGGCACTCCTAACCACAAGCTCAGGTCCAACCTTTAAATCTTCAATCTCAAGGATTTAGGAGAGATTTTGAAGTAGACAGACTTGGCTTTACGTGCAAACTCAGCTGCTTGCTACCTCTGACTCTTTTCAGTAAGTTACTTAACTTCACTCAGACAGTTTCCTTCTTTAGCAGGGACACTAGTACTGCATCAGGGTTCACTAGATAAGCATACCAGAACTGTGCTCCTTTAATCTACTCAAGTTGACATACCACCATTAAGTAATACAAACACAAACCTCATAGATTTCTCAGGAAAATTAAAGATATCACCTGTATACATGGAACCCACTTACTATTACATAGGATTCTCTCAGTGTTATTATTAGCATGCAAATTAGACAAAGAAGTCAGTCCATATGAATTGCCTGGTCCTTCCAGCTGGACAAGTGGCAGAACATTTTGGCCAATCAGAGTCCAGCTTTCACCTTGAATGCTGACTTTATGGCCATAGAATTAGAATACATAAAGAGTTAGAATACATAAAATCTAGAGGGACTGAGAAGCTATGCCCTGTCAGGTATTGTGTGAATACATGACATCCATTATGCCGTGGGCTAAAGGTTTGTGTTCTGCCCTGAGTCCCATGCACAAGTCCTAACCCTGACAGGACAGTATTACAACACCTGGCCCTTGGAGTAATTTGGGCTGCAGGCGGTTCTCTCACGAACCAGGCTAGTGCCCTTGCAGAAAGGATCTCCGAGAGCTCTTTTTCTCTTTCCACCCATGTGAGGATGTGACGAGTATTTAGCAGCCTGCACACCAAACCAGTTCCATCCTAGAAGCCAACCAAGCCGACACCTTGACCTCAGCCGCCCAGTCTCCAAAACTACTAGAAAAAGCTTCCTACTGCTTCAGCCAGCCAGCCTATGGCAATCTGCTATTATGAACCAAACTCATGAAAACATATCATCTCACTTAAATCATTGAAATCCCCTCCCTGTCTTTTTGACAGATGAGCAACTGAGACTCAGGGAGACTAGACACTCCATTTACAGGTTAGAACTCTGCTGTGGCTAGAAGAGCCACAGCCATGACTTTATCCCTGAATTGCGTGACATCTCAGCCCAAGTATCAGGCTCCCCTTGCCACCATTGCAAATCATATTTTTCCCCTTCCGATCTAAGCAAACTTCAGCTGAGCAAGGGGATGTCGAGAGAAGCATCAATAGCAGGCTTTGTCCGTTGGTCACAGTGGAAAGGAAACTGAACTGAACGGAGTGGAAATGGAACAAATGGGGTTCCACCAGGAGAAAGCTTGATTTTAAAGGGAAAGGCAGTCATGTTAGACTTCTTGAGGCCACATCCCTCTAGGACCTTTGATTGTGATGTAGGTAAGGAACACAGAGCTGGGGGATAGCAATCTGCCAATAACAATGGTATCTAGACGGTACCTGAGTGAACTGCCAGTCTGGTATGTGAGTTTGCAGCAATTACTGGCAGAAGACAAAATTCTCTCTTTGTAGGCCGTATATTAGTTGTAAAGCAAAGTGACTTAGACTCAAAGCTGTCCTGCGCAGAGTCGGATGATGAGGAACCACAAAGCCATTGGACATCAAAGGCCACATCTGGTTTCCATTAAGAAACAGGCAGGCAACTCACAAGAGGTAGAGTTGTTGTTCTCTTATCTGCTCTATCTTGCCTGCACTGATCTTGTAGGCGGTCTGAAACTCTGACTCTCACCCTTTGTCCTACACCACCCCCTTTTTCTGGAATTCATCCCCAGTCTTTGCCATCACCCTCAGCACTAGAGTACAATTTTCTGCTGCGTTCTCTTTCAGAACTGACCCCACTCCTACAGCAGCTCCCTGGCACCGGCTCCTTCCAAATGCGTGGTCCCAGATTTTGAACTTTATTTTGTTACCCACCGGCCTCATATGATTCCTTACATGGCTACCTTCCCGCCAGTCTTTAGCCTTAGTCTGTCCCACCCTGCACCATATTTTCAGCTCAAGTTAAAGAAAAATGGGAATTGTTGCAAAAATTGTGGTGCATTACTGGAGGAAAAAAAAAGATCCAGGGAGGTTGTTCATGTGGAAGAAATTCTAGATTTATTCCATGGCTCTAGACAGAAATTTAGAATACATGGGAAGAAACTGCTTTGTTCAATATAAAGAACTTTCTAACTGTTAATGTCCAAAAAGGATTACACTGCTACTGTAAGCAAAGTTTTCTTATGACATTTAACGACCACGTCATGAAAATGTTGAAGAGATTCATGAATCAAATAAAAGTTAGTTTAAGAACAGCTCAGTCCCTGCCAACTTTTGCAATACTATGATTTAAAATATGGAAATTGTTTTTTCTCAGCCAATGGGTGAAAGTACAACTCTCAATGAAGCTCTTTGTGGGACATTTCCTGAATTATCTCTTCATTCTTTTTTTTTAAGAAGTTAGTTTGGAATCCTGTGAGCCTGTGCATTTCTAAGCAGACACTACGGTCTTGTATGATGAGTGGAAAAAATCATGTTACTCTCCCAAACTCAAGCAAGTTCTTTCTGCATCACTTTCAAGAAGGAGCAGGTCAGGGCTTCTTCCAAGAGCTTCCAGTCTTTAATTTTTGGAGAAAGTTCTCAAGGGGTAAAGTCTGAATCTTAATCACAGTACTGTAGAAGACAACTGCTTTAGCCACATTCAGTGAAAAAGATTTTGGTTTCAAGTTACAATTATTTAGCATGACAAAACTATCTTTTTAGCACATAACCTGAGGCTATATTCAGAAACCAAGTGAAATTCCATGGAAATCACTTCATTTTCTCAGTGAATCCAGGAGGATCTCTTAAATAAACCCCCCAGTTTGGGGGGTTTAAAACACAAGCAAAAGGGCAGGGATTAGTTCAAGTGATACTGAGCCTACCTTGGAAGCATAAAAACCCGAGTTCAATCCCTGGAGCTGCAAAAATAAATTAATTAATTAAGAAGTAAATAAATAATAAAATATATGCAGAGAGAATTCTCTTTTGTTACTCACTCAATTTATTGATTCTGTTGAGATCAAAACACAAAAAAAGACCATGTGCCTCTATGGCATGGAAAAGTCTCCCCAAAGACCTAAGTGTTAACCTTGGTCTCCAGCCCCGGGACCAAAGGCAAAGGTAGTAAAACTGTTCAGAGATGGAGCTTAGCAAAAGAATATGGGCCCTCCTCCAGCTTTGTCTCTGCCTCCTGGCAACACAAGACAAGCATCTTCCTCCACAATGTTTTTCCAGCATGATATCCTGGCTGGCCACAATCCCAGAAATAAAAGAGCCAACAACCATGGACTGAAACCTCCAAAACCATCTGCCACAACATCCTTTCCTTTTATAAAGTGGATTGTCTCTGGCAGTTTGTTGCTGTTACAGAAGGTTAACTAACACTCCATTCCAACATTTCTGCCTTTAGTGAATAATTATTTTTCAAGCTGTGAGGAGGGCCCAAATAACAAATCTGTTGGAAAGTTGCAGGGGCAACCGGACAGGAACAGACATTGCAGCAGCTCCTGGGGTGCGCATCTGTACATGGCACAAAAATAAGTACTTGTATGAGTCAGGTGGTGATAAATCCTTTAGAAAAAGCGAAAGCGCAGTGTCTGGATCTTCTGTCTAGCAATCTGGCCAGCAAGGGCCCAAGGGCCAAGGGGCACAGAGCCCTCGGTGCCAATATTGGATGGGAGAAGTCTCTGGGCAGGAAAAGTAGCTAAGTGCGGCATGTCCCAGGTCTGTGTGACAAAGAGCAAGGGCACCGAGGCTACAAGAGACAAGCCAGACCTCGGGCCCTTGGAGGACTTTTGGCTTTTACCCGAGTTAATG
This sequence comes from Petromus typicus, assembly GCA_004026965.1. Lineage (NCBI taxonomy): Eukaryota > Metazoa > Chordata > Mammalia > Rodentia > Petromuridae > Petromus > Petromus typicus. The sequence goes on from PVIR01000529.1 coordinate 15,890, forward strand.
AGGAGCCACTGGAAAGAGACGAGGCCCTCACCCTGCTTCCACCTCCCACTGCTCGCTGGGACTTTCTGCTGAGAAGGTCTAGACTCCACGAGAGCAGGGGTAGAGTAGAGAGACCCTGGCAAGGGCCTGGAATAACCTGGAAACGATAGGTGCTCACACTTGGGCACGAGCAGGAGTGGGAAGAAGAATGGTGAGATTCTGAGATACCGTCCTTCATCCTCCATAGGAGGAATGGTGGGGAAACTATTTTAGTTTTTGGCTTTTGGTTTTCTTAGACACTGGGTTCCCTGTGTAACCTGTGTAACTCAGCCTGCCTTCAAACTCCCAGTGATGCTTTTGCCTACACCTCCTCAGTGCTGGGATACAAGAAGTGCCACCATGACCCAGCCAGATATCTATGCTTCTGGGGGCAGATGGAGTTCCACACACAGTATCTCCTCCAGGAGACTAGAGCTTACACACCTCTCCCTACTCTTCTTGGAGGCTTCTCCTGTGGACCTCTGAGCTTCAGACCCTGGCTGCCTCCTTCCATCCCCCACTGAGGAGCTGAAGGCAGACGTGAGGAAAAGCCAAAGAAATGCAAACTTGGGCTCGAGGGCTATCATTTTCAAAGTGTGCGGAAGAGCACTAAATCTGCCCTCCGCTTTTCGATTAATTTTATTGACACCCTCGGGACTCGGAAGGCGAATTCTGCATCTGGCATCCTCTCCTAATCTCTTCCTATCTCTGTTCTCCACCCCGGCGCAATAATCAAATATTTGCCAAGAGGAAGGAGAATATTGTGCAACTAAATACAATACGCTCTTTGAAAACTGTCCCTCCCGGGTCCCTCTGGAGGCCACAGCGCGCACATCTGCACGACCACATCTATTATCAAACACTCATTATTCTGGCAATTCAACTTTTAAAAACCTGGCTCTTTTCCTATCTGGTTTACTCCTCGAAATTTCTTTTCCTTACTAAACACTCTGACCAACAGAACCAGCCCTAAACCAGAGCTCAGTAGTTTGAAACAAAGTTATGTTCTAAAGAAAAAATTAGTGAACAGACACACCACCACGATGCATCTCTACCACTCAAAAGCATGTGCTACAGTGGGTCAACCAGCCAGCCAGTTTTACATTTCAGAGGGAAAAATAAAGTACAAAGAAGCATTCTAGATAACGGCGAGGGAGGGCTCTTACTATAGGGTGCTGGCAGACTGCTGCTCTGTGCACATTTTTACATTTTTAAACAGTGCTTACCCAATGCTTTCTTAATCCCATTAAATGAAAACTTTTTTAATTTTAAAATTAAATTTCCTGTATTTCCTGATAGACTTCCAAGTTATTCTCATTTGCTTCTCCTGTCTAGCTCCTTTGGCATTTCTGTAAGAAGGGGGGCATTAGCCCGTTGGACAGACTCCAGTTGGCACAAGCGCCCTCAACCTCGCTCTACCCCGCTGGGGTTTTCCGTGGGCACAGATCCTTCTCTTTTTCCTGTTCTCCCGGAGCCAAAGCTTGTCCTCTAGTGCTCAACTCACAGCCCTGACCTTCCCCCACCACTTGGGGGCGCCCTGCAGACACTTCGAGTTTACCTGCCATAGCCTGAGCACACGCTCTGACTTCTTCATCAGGCCAAACATAAGTCGCCTTCAAGCCCACATCTCCAACGTGCATTCATTTATTAACAAACGATGCCTTTTGTACCTAACCAACCATATAAGGCAGAATCAAAAGGATACATTAAAATAAGAAATGCTATTTTTACGTATTTTAAGGACAGAATCAAAAATTATACTTGCTATTAAAATATGTAACAGAGTGACAAATGTTTGGCATTTCTTTTGAAAATCTAAATGATAGCACAATTCAGTCTGATACATTCCTGTATGCCTCCCCGTAGAAGAGACTGCTCACGGGCTGCAGTTCTACTATTCTGTTTATTGGTTACGTACTAACTAAGCAAAAGTCTTGGCTGAAATAGAGACTCACTGTTGCTTGTGAGTGCACTGTCCTGTTACATTTTTCACAGGTAGGTTAAAACCCAATGAAACTCTAGACTTTCAAGCAGAGTAGGAAATTCTGTCTCCCTGTTTTTAATGGGCAAGCATAAAATTTTTGGTAAATAAGACATGTAATCATTTGGGGAGGCATTAGCACATCAAGCACAATCTGGTTTCTAAATATGTATCTTTAAAATTCATTCTGCGTAGCAAGAATTTACTTTGAAAAAAATGTTATTTTTTATTTTCAAAATATCACATTTATTTGATGATCCAGGGCTATAATTTAAATACGTCCAGACTCCAGTATCCATGTTGAAATTTCTCACTAGAGTTCTTAAAAGTGGGCCTTTGGGAGATTGATTAAGTCATGAGGGTTCTGCCCTATAGTTATAAAAGAGATGTTTAGATTCACTGTGCTTTAACTTCCGCCTTCTGTCACGTGAGGACACTATGTTCCTCTCTCCAAAGACATACCAATGGGCACCATCTTGAAAGCAGGGACAAGCCTTCTTCAGACAGTGAAACTGCTGCTCCCCTGACCGAGGATTTTCTCCTCCAGAACTGTGAAAAATATTTTTTTTTCTTTATAAGATACCTAGTCAGGCTTTCATTATAGCACCACAGGTCAACCAAGACATGTTAAATACATTTTCAAAAATACTTCTTAAGTAGCCTGCTAGTGACAGTTACTTGATAACACTTTGGACTACCTGTGATTATATTAAAAATTTTAAATGAATCGCTCATCTTTAAATTTGACAGCTTAAGAAATTTGTCAGAAGATCATGGTTGAAATATGCAGCAGCACAAAATATGGACACTTACTATCTCAACACAAGATGATAAATCTCTATTGTGGGATATTTTGCAGATACAAAACCTGTAAGACAGAAGAGAAAGAAGGGAGAGAAGAAAGAGAAAGAGGGAGAAAGAAAGAGAGAGAGAGAGAGGAAGAGGGAGTGACTTGAGGATTTTAAGGGTTCCACACCACTGTGGGGCTGGTAAGTCTTCACTTCACTGCACAGCCCAGCAGCCTTCTACCCTGGAGCAGGAGTTAAAGTTGCACCTGAGTCTGAATCCCTTGAGGCAGTGGGATGAACCCTGAGACAGGAAGTTTTCTTTAGTCCTCCAGCCTGTGCCCTTATGATTCTCAACTGCTGGGGTGAGACCCATCCCCATTAAAGAAGGAAACCTGCTTTGCTCATCTAGTAACTTAAATACGCATCACAGCACAACTCGGAGGGCACTTGTGCCAATCACTGGACCTTGAGCCCCGCCATGGACAGGTAACACTCATCATCATCACATGTGTATGAGGACTGTTTAAACAATAGACGTGTCTGAGTGCATGTTTATAAAAGGTGCAGAGCTGAATCCAATTTGTTCAGTGTGTCGTGTAGCAATATCCTGGGAGCATTAAAGCCACCCCTCCCCCATCGGTCTGAACAGACAAGTCTGTTCTCATGAGAAATGCCAAGGCTGCTATTTGTGACTCACAAAGCAAGAATGTGCCCAAAGCACGCAGTGCCACCCCAAGTACTTAACCTATGTAACACTCTCTTTCTTCCAAGAGTTTTTAGGTGAAAACATAGAAATGGTAACTGAACATTTTCTTTACACATGTCCAACTGGAATCCGTTGGTCTGAAGCACTTAGGAACTCGGGAGGAAGATCTCAGACCAATAATATCAAACTTTGAACACTCAGAAAAATCTAAATATTGTGTTATTAATGCATGTGTCTAGGTCACAGCTGCTCAAACCAACTCAGTCTTTCTGGGGCGCGCCCAGGGCATGCATTTGTGTCATCACCCCGAGGGTTTTAATGCAGAGCTTCATTCAAGCATTGCCAACAGCCTCATTGCCACAGAGAAGTCAACAAGACGCGCTGCCGGCGTGCTGCCAGCCACTCTCCTAAGGCCCCGGTGCCTTCTCATTGCTGCAGAGACCCAGGCTAAGGTGGTTTCAAAGAACTGACAGGATGTGTGTTTTTTCAAAAGTTCAAGCTATTGCCATGAAAATTAGTGAATAATCTTTTCTATGGAAGTCTGTATAGTAGAAATGGCTCAATAAAAATATTTGCCATTTCTTCTACTCTTCAGTGAAGTAGAAAGTCAGAGAAAGTTCCCTAGTGAAGAAAGAAAATCTGTCTTCCAGTTTTGCCCTGGCTGCCCCCTAGCAATGTGACTTCCAAGGAGTTTCTAAATCTCTTTACACATCTGCATCTGTCAAGACGGAGTGAGAGGACTAGACAAGGTGTTTGAGACCGTCTCTTCTAACTCCGACTTTCTACAGCTCTGCCTGCCCTTGAAGAGTCAGCACAGATATTCTGTGGTTCACACAAAATCAAGGTGAATCTTCAAATAATCCAAAAGAAAGATTACGATTGAAACTCATACACTTTGTTCACTCAATCACACTTCACCAATTGATGCCGAATGAATTGGAGCAGGAAGGCGAGTCGGACCTATGTCAAAGTCCTCCACAGCTCAGCCATGTCTTGCCCATGTTAAAATGGGACAAAGCAGAAAAGTGAAAACAAGGCAGGGTCGATCTGAGGGACCAGCCCACAGCACGTGTGTTCTGTTCAGGGCCTGCCCCACGCCAAGAGAGATGTGCTTCATCAATTCCAGAGCAGGAAAATAATCACCCAGAATGTTTTCCTACATCTTGGAGATAAAGTCACTTCATTTACTACATAGATTTTTATTTACAATAATCATTCACTAATAGGCTCATTTGTCTCATACAAATGAGACAAATACGCATCACAGCACAACTGTGATGCTAATGACTTTCTGAGTACTGCAAACTCTTGGTATAAACAAGGTTGCACCACCCAGACTTCGCATTTACAAGCGTCAGCCCAGAGCAACATTAGAAAGTCAACAGTAACGTGTCTGACATCCTCCATTTCTGTCACCACGGACAATATTTATTATCACAAATAGAGCAAGTCTGATGACTGTCCTAGGTTACTCAAGGCGCTTTCACACACCTCCTTCCATTTGCCCTCACAACTGCCTGTGGTTTATACAGTGGTGCGATTGGGCTCCATTTTACAGACAAGAAAGCTCAGATGCAGAAAGTGAAGCAGCTTCATTCATGTTGCACAGCTCAGCACAACGCACAGTTCCCTGACTCCAGAAAGTGGCAGCCAGGGCGGTGGTGCCTCTGCGTGACTGCTGCACCCATCTGTCCCACAGCATTCCTCCTCGGTGTGAGCCCTCACCTCCATACCCAGACTCACCAACTCATGCCTAGTAGGGGGGTCCTTTCTCTCTGATACCCCATGATAGATCCTTACTAAAATACTAATGGGTGCCTTTGAACTTGCATTCTCCTCCTCCTGATGGCATGCAAAGAATCCAGTAAAAGCTGGCTGCAAGCAATGTCATACTGCAAAAAGTACATGCTAATGAGGGAGAATCTCTAGGCCAATGAGGAGCTGGAAAGGGCGTGTGTCGGCAGCAAGAGCACGCTCATTACTGTTGTGTCAGCACCAGATATACCGTGATGGCCCTAAAATGTATTCTCATGAAGCCAGATCTTCCTCTAGGCAATCACTAGTATAGATAGCCTCTACCCCACTCAAATCCCAGTTCACTGTAAGTCAACATTACTGAGCACCAAATAATTATATTTATATAATTATAGATTATAATTACATATTATAATAGTATTATTATAATTATAGACAATGACCCATGTGGTACTGAAAGTCAGGCAGCTAAAGAGCAGAGCTGTTGATCAGTGGTGGTAAACCTATGGCACACATACTACTGCAGGCTATTTGTATGACACAAAATCTAAAAGGCTCCTGTCGCTGAGCAACAGACAGGGAGACCATTTAGCAGTGTTGCAGGACAAATTCACCACATTTCCACTCAGTAAGGAGATGATATAATTAACTTGAATCAAATTGATCATAAATATGTTTGGACAAAATAAAAGTCTCTGCCATGGCTCTAGCTTGGGCAGAGTGAGAGGTACAAGGAAAGAACACGGTAGCAGCAGGCAGGAATGCAGAGAAAGAGACAATGAACTCAAGACCTGGAGAGAGATGGCGCTGCTGAAATAATTACTAGCAGCATTAAATTGATAAAACCTTAGAGACTGTGTTTCTTTTAACAGAATTTATTTGATCAATTTCAAGAATCTAACACATCAACTTGAACAATGGTAGAGTGGAGTCAAAGACTGGAAGTTAGGAGTAATGAAGACACCATTCAAAAAGTAAGCCTGATCTACACAGTATAAAAGAGGTAGAAGTCTGCAGAGTGAAACCTGAAAGAAAAGAAATCTAAACTTAGAATGGGCGAGAACTAGTTCTAAGAAGAATGTCTATGGGCTGAAGGCTTTCATCTAATTTATGGAAAAAAGGTATTAGAAACTTATATCGACTCATTGTAATTGTTGTGCCTAATGATGCTTCATAGACAGTAAACTTTTCTAAAAGCTGCTGGGAAGACCTATATTAAAGAATCCCCCAAGTAGTCCTTTTTAAATCTCTGGATCAGATAGGCAACCTGTGCTAGTAAACTGTAGGTAGTTCAGAACCTAAGACCAAATTGACTTAGACGTTTCACAAAAGAAATTATCAAGTGCCAGGGATTTAGTTCAGTTGTTCCAGCCCCACCTCACAAGCTCAAGGTCTGAGTTCAATTCCCAGTGTGGCAAAAAAAAAAGGATGTTCAACTCTACCATTCATCGGGAAAAATGGCTAATTAAAATCCACAGTGATCACAATAAGATACCGTAACATGCCCTCCAGAAGAGCTTAAGTGGAAAATCCCAACCAAGCAAAGGCCAGCAAGAATCAGAAGCAGTTAGAATTCTCTTGCACTGTGATAGCAATGCAAATTGGTATAGCCACTTCGGGAAATATTCTGTAGTGCCGACTCAACCTAAGTATGAACATGTGCTCTTCCCCAGGACTTTTTCCCACACAATGTCTCTCCAATGAAGTATGCTTATGTCCACCAAAACATGTCCATGTGCAACGTTGTCCACAACACATTATTCATAGACATCAAAACAGAAATAATCCAAGTACCCATAAAATTAACAAGACAAAATAAATTCCCCAGGACTTTTTCCCACACAATGTCTCTCCAATGAAGTATGCTTATGTCCACCAAAACATGTCCATGTGCAACGTTGTCCACAACACATTATTCATAGACATCAAAACAGAAATAATCCAAGTACCCATAAAATTAACAAGACAAAATAAACTGCTTCAGAGTCATGCAGCTGTTACAGTTAATTACCACTATCAACTTGTTTGAATTGAGAGGTACCTAGCAGACTAGGGAAGCACCCTTCTGGGTGTATCCAGAGATTATTAGCAAGCAGGTCAGCCCATAAGCTTCTAGCCCAGGTAACAAAAAGAGGAAGAAAAAGGAAGTCAAACTGATTCCTGTAAGTTGGACTCAGCTTGAACGGGTGCACCTTTTGCTGCTTCTGTCCGCAATGGACCTCAGACTCCAGCCTTTTAACAGGAACTCACACCAGCAACCTGCCAGTGAGCTTTCCAGCCATCAGCCACGGACTGAAGCTGAATCCTTGGTCCTTGTTGTTCTGAGGCTTCTTGCTTCTAGGTCAAAGTAGCTAGTAAGTCCTCTGGGTCCCTAATACACAACAGTCAGTGTAGACTACTCTGATCGTCCAAGCTTCTGATCCTGTAAGCAAATCTGATTAGTCCCCTTCTCTAATTGTGTACATAAAATCAACTTGATTTCTCTAGGGAATCCTAACCTATACAAGAGAAATTTTATTCAGGAATACAAAGGAACAAGGCTCATGGATACATGGGGTGACACGGATAAATCTTACAGGCAAGACAATGAGTCAAAAAAGTCATAAACAGAAGAGTACACAATATTTAATTTTACTATATGAAGTTTAAAAATAGATAAAAATCAACCTATGGTGATAGAAACCTGGATGGTGGACACTCAGGGTAGGAGACTGTATTTTAGTTACTAGGAGGGATCCAAGGGAGATTGACTGGGCTCTGGGAGTACTCTGTATGTCTTGCTTTAAGTGGTTGGTGGATAAAAAACTAGAAGAAAGTACCTTAGACTCCCTTGGCTGGAAGACCTTGTGTGGGGCTCCCGTGGGCCTCATACCCTGTTTCCAAGAATTCAACAAACTCATCTCACGTGGGGAGAGGACGACTTCTCTTTGGGACTGCACTAGGTAAAAGAGCTACTCACCAAAGTCCTCACTGTGGGTGCACAAAGGGCTCCAGAGGAGGTGATGTTGACGCTGGGCCCTCGGTGATGAGAATTCAGTGCAAGACTAGAATCTGGGACATTCCCAACAGTGATCACATCCTAAACAAAGGTGCTGTTGGTCAACCTTCCGTTAATGTGGCCAAAATCTGAGATAACTGAGTTAAAAAGAAGGAAAGATTCATTTGGCTCACGGTTTTAGAGGTTTCAGTCTATTGTCCTTGGGGTCTGCTGCTCAGGGCCTGTGATGAGGCAGCATGGCAGGGAGCCTGTGACAGAGCAAAGCTATTTACTTCACGGTACCCAGAAAACAGGCAGAAAAGAAAAGATCTGGGGTCCCGGGATCCCCTTTAAGGGCACACTCCCAAAACTGACTTTCTCCAGTGAAAGTCTCCACCATCTCCCGTTCCATCAGCCAAGAACCAAATCTTCTAAGATCCACGCCATAACAACTATGGAGGTGAAAACAGAAATGACCTCCTCCGAGAGGGTGTGGGCGAAGGTACGTGGCTTGAAGAGAAGATGGATGTGAAGCCGATCTGAGAGGTGCAGGCAGGAAAAAATACACTGGCCTTTGAGTGCCAAGGTTACATATTCTTGGCATGGAAGACAGAGCCAAGAGCAGGTTTTTGGAGAGTCACAGAATATGGCAGGGAATACACACCGATTAGTAGTGTGGGAAAGATAACTAGTTAGCTGCACTAGTTAGTGTTTTCAGTTGCACCAAACTGAAAAATGTCCCCTCTTTCTTACGTGAAACAAGACCCACCAATTTGCCCTGAAATAGACACAATCTTTGTACCATCCCACCTGCCATGGAGGGGGACAGAGCCTTATCTGCAGCTACTTATCAGAGGGCATCTGACTTTGAAAGTGATAGCTTCAATTCTGTCCTATGCCCAAGGTTTGAAACCCAGAGAAATGAGCTATCCAATATAAAATTAGACATACTGGTTACTACCTGACCAGGTTGAAGCCCTGGCTCCCAGCAATCCCAGGAAAGATGTCTCTGTGAAGAGAGATGCCTTTGGTCATTCAGCCCAAATACTACTACACTGCTCTGAGGCAGGAGCTATTTATATTCAGAAGAGAAGACTTTGCTACTACCACACATGTGAGCAAGTCCTCTTATTCAACATATGCCTTATTCCAAATGGCAGCATATGGTAATTAGCATGCTCTCTTATAACAGCATTATTAAATTAAATTTCAGAGACAGCAATATTTAGTGTTGACCAATAACTCTTATAGGGAAAAAATTATGGATTTCCAGCTATAATAAAACTCTGAAAACTATTGATTGATTATTTGTACAATAAACTTACAATAGTAATTCATACCACCAGAATTAAAAACCCACAGTATGATTGTGATTTAAATTACATTCATGATAAAGCACAGACACTCATGCACAAAGCCTATCAAGGAAACTGTTCACTGAGCTCAGATGTTAAACAACAGGTCTAAGATCACACAGCTCCTGAGCAAAAGAGGTGGGATTTTGACCCCACATCCCCAAAGCTGGCCTTAGTCTAACTGGACCCTGGACCCAGTCCAAGACAGCATGCAGCAGTCTGTGGTTCAGTCAGTGCGCAAAGGGCCAAGATTGCTTAGCAGTGTCTGAGGAGAGACTCTAAGTGACTGTGGTCATCTTTCATTTCCAACTTCCTTCGGGCTTCTCGGGTCTTGCTGTAGGTTACCTGATGCTTTGGTTTCCCCCTGGGATTAGCTGGATTATCCAGAGTCACAGGCCGATCCCATTCAAATTCCTTCCTCTTTTGCTCAAGGAGAAGGGTGCGGCAGGGTGGAAGTGTCTCTCCCGGAGCGACGCAGCCAGGAGCACGGTGCAGGTGCCACCGTGAAGGCTCAAGATCTCATCCTCCCACCTGGCTCAGTGTTCACCTTCTTCTTCCATGAGGTATACTCTCTTTTCATGTTCCTACGTGACTGACCACGTAACTACAACACAAAGTACCCGCCACTGTTGATGTCTTCCCAAGAGGTCATTTCCTTCTGGAAGCAGAGCTAAAAATGTAAACCCTGCTGGCCTCCTCCTTTCCAGCCCCTCCTTTCTTTCTCCTCTCATCCTCCAGGTGAGAAGCACAAGCGCAGTTACCCACCACATGGGCCTGCACTCCCCGGGAGCCTCAGGACGCACATACAGTGCAACGCTTACTGACCCGGAATCACAAAGCGGCAAAGAGAAAGAAAGAGGAAGAGAAAGGGCTGAAGAGGAGAGTGCCCCAGGGAAACTTCAGTGCTGCTCAGGCTGGTCCTACATCGCCCTGTGCACCACAGTCACAGCAAGAAGGCAAGGGAAGGACCCTCGAGAGGCAGAGAGGGTCGGGGAGGTGGAGACTCCCTGCCTTGCACCTGCCTTAGCAGCATCCTGCATCCTGCTGGCTTTCTCTCCACCTCTTCCTCGGCAGCTGGACTACACCCTCTCTGTCTTGACCCCTACTTATCTTACCCACAGTATGAAAGAACCCTGCGGCTCTGCCTCAGTCTTTCCAACCATATGCACTGAATTCTACAAACACTCGGCAAAGAGGCCTCCAGAATCAAGATTCCCCCTCCTTGGAAGTCAGAAGTGATTGTAGACAGTGGGTGTTCCCTCTTACCGAGATGCAGACCGAAAGGGGAACGGGCGACAGCGACTGGTATGAATAAGCACTGATTATGCATGTAGCCCACCGGGTTTGCACACAGCTTCTGCAGCGGCAGCACTGAAGTTTTCTGTAGCTGGTCAGGTGGCTGGAGCAACGGACAGATATCATCTACACTCTGAGCGTCAGTGGAATGTTCATCTGCACGGTGTAGACTGTGTCTAGCATAAGAAAGAAAGTCACCCTGAGCAGAAGAAAATGAGAATGGGTGGGGAGCTGGACAAGAGGGAAATACTGTATCGGAATAGGTCATTTCAAAGTTTCGGTGTTGGCTGTAAATGACAACTAATGCCTTCCACTTAGAGACACGCCACAATTTGTCTGTGACCACTGTCCACGTCGGACATTTGGCAAAGTCTGGGAGGCACAGAGAAGAAAATATTCCAGTGTTGGCAGGGTGGTTGGGGAGCGGGGGACAAGACGGGGACCACCGGCGGGATGGCCTAAATCGCAGGAGGCTGGTGAATGAGAACAAAGATGAGCTCTCTGGAAGCTAGAACAGTTGAGTTTATCCAGGGAGAGTACAGCTTATTTTATCAGGAAATAAATCCGAGGCCTGGACCGTGACCGCTTTTTTCCAGGCACATCTTGGGGATGCAGAGGGCGTGTGTTTAGACCACAGGAATCTCCAAACCACCCGCTCTGGTCCCAGCAGCTCTTGGGGACACCGCCACACGCTGGGGAAAGCCCCAGACAACATCATGCTTGAGTTTTTGCTCGAGTCTCGCTGAGGGAGTGTGGTTTCTTTCATTTGTGTTTGTATTTGGCATTTTTTATTTGTTTGTGTGGACTGTCTCATTTCGAGGCTGGTGGTTACTGGCCTTCCTTGTTTGTGAAGTCATTGCCGAGAAACTTGATGTCTGCCATGATCTGCCTCGGCCCCTCTGGCCGGAAGCCAGGCCTGAGGTGGCGGCTGTCGCTGCTGCGGGCCTGGCTCATGGAACGCGTTCCAGTGGGCACCGGGGAAGCCAAAGAGAAGGAGCATGGCGGGGCGTGGCGAGGCAGAAGTGACCAGCCTGTTAAACAGTCCCAGAGAAAGACACAAGTGTCTGTCACAGAGCCCTCCACTGAGTGGGCAAAAAATACACACTACGGGGTTAACAAAAATACGCAGGGACAGGGCGTGTGCGTGAGAGCGCGTGTGCGGGTGTGGGTATATGTGCGCACTCTGGTGAGAGAGAATGTGTCCTTTGTGGAAAACTAACATACTCTATCCTGGTAAGGCTTGGGAGGGGGTCTGGGCCCTGGTGGGCAGCTGTAGAAACACAAAGGAGGAAGATGAGTTTCAAGGTCAGCTAGACAGCTTCCCTCCTCATGGCTCGGAGCAGCGTCCTACCTCAGAATCTGAAGTGAACTCAAACGCTCCGCCTTCATAGCAGTGGGGGGAGTTATTTTTAAAAAGGCAGAGTTGAGCTTTGAAGCTATTTCAAAAGTCTAAGATATAATTTAGTTTCAGGAGAAAAAAAACTAGGAGGAAAGAAAAGAAGTAAAAACACAGGTTATAAAAAAAATAAAAAATAAGAATAATAAAGTGCTAGACTTAAATTTTGCAACTGAAATACTAGCCTTTGGATCCCCTCATCAATCACGGCTGTGTTGCTGTTTTGGTGCATGGATTTCTGAATCTTATTTGGAATGGTATAATTTTCAGATTAAGATTTTAAAAAGAAGCCCAGGCCTGGAGGAGGATAAAAAGTGGAAACCACCCCTCAGAGCCATTTTGTACAACAGAGGGCGTGTGCATGAGATAGACTAAACGGATGCTTCTTAAAATTCCCCGCCACTCAGCTCTCCATGCTCTCCCGACGCCCTGTGGCTTTCCTCTGCTCCAGTAGCTGGGCCTGTGTGCATATTATCTGAGATAACATCAGCCCCATGCTTCAATTGTTTTTGGAGACTTAACTCAGGTATAAAATGTGTTTGGGGCTCAAACCTGGCCGATAACATCTCAAACCTGTGGTTAATTCGCTAACGTGTTTTCAAGGACAAATATCTTTTAACTGCTCATTCTCTGATCTCCACATACAAATAAACAGAAGGTCAGATGGTGAAATTACCCGTGGTATGTCCCAGGCCGGGAAGGCCCTGACTAATTGGATCCCGAAGGCCACCTATAAAACAATCCTGCTTTTCAAATTGGACATTCTCTGCAAGGACGTAGTCGGCACAAATGAAGGAGGGTGACGAAGGCAAGAAAGGAGCTGTTGTAATGAGAAGTCGTTGGAACTTGCTAGCAGAGCATCAAAAGTAACCCTGAAAGGATAGCCAACCTCTTCAGCATCTCTCCTTCCCTCCAAGCTGGGTGAAGCGCTGTGTGATTCGCCATTTGAGGCTATCAGATTTTTAAGAGCACAGAGTTTGCTCACACCAGCATTTACTGCTTTGGTACTGGGCATGTGAGCTGCTGGCAGAGATCACCAAGCAGAAGATGTGGACGCTGGCTCCCTGGCATCAGGTGGAGAACATGGAGTGAATGAAAAGATAAATGACAGGACAGGATGGTATGAGCCACATGCTAAGTACGTTAGTGACAAGTATAAAGGAAAGAGTAGAAATAGCTTTACAGGCCTGGCTGGCTAAGTAGAGCTGTTTGCACGGACTTTAGGTCAAATTACCTGAGATGTAAACTTGACTTGGACAATGCATTTAATCTCTGTCTCAGTTTCCTCATCAATAAAATGGGGTTGAATATAATACTGGGCTCACTCCATATCACTCAAGGTCTGATATACACACATGTGATCCCAGCACTCTGGAAGGCTGAGGTAGAAGGCTGGGCAACTTAGTGGCTTAGTGAGACCCTGTCTCCAAATAAAAAATAAATAACAAAAGATTCAGGATATAGCTCAGGACCAAGGCTCTGTGTTTAATCCCCAGAACTGAAAAAAATAAAATGAAATAATAAAAAGAACATGGATCAGTGTTGGATTATGGAAAGCACCAAGTGCATGAACTGGTGAATTCTTGGAAGACAGAGGTCGATGTGGAGAAAACCAAAGCTGAGAACCAGAGGTGAAGGACTCAGTGCTGCTGCTGCTGCAACGCTCGACTTTGTCTACATGAGGCCCCATCATGTCGGTGACGCCTGGGGCGCTCAGGAGAGGATGCCCAGGACCGAGCTTGCCCTCCCCGCTCTCCCTGGCCCTCCTGTTGTGTCCGATGCTCACAGGAGGGTTCCAGGGCCCGAGAAGCCCTCTGTCTCTGGCGCTCCCCATTTCCACTCTTTCCTCACTGCCCTCACATCTATCTATATAGATGCAAGAAGCAAACTCAAACTCAGAGCAGCTTTTGCAGAGGGGTTTGTTGGCAGGATGCTGTCCCCCGGCCTGAGCCTTGGAAAGGCAGAGACAGAACATCCCTGAAGCCTTGGCCGGCCAGGACTTCATGTCCCCTGTCTCTGCGGGCTCTGCTGCCTCACGTGGGCTTTCTCAGGAGACAGGAGCCATGATCACCAGCACCTCGCAGCATCCATATTCCTGATTTGTCATGAAAGACATCAGGTTCCAGCTAAAAAATTCCAGAAAATGACTCTGACTGGGTTTGCTTCACATACCCATTCCCTGGACCCATCCCCTGCAGCCAGAAGAGCAGCCAAGTGCTGTGGTCAGAACTTCGCTCTCACTATCGTCTCTAGAGCCATGCTAAGGCCAGTGTTAGGAAACAAATTAGAAGACGTGCTGGGACTGGAGGAGGCAGACGCTGTGGCCCTGCACAGTGAGGCGCTGCTCCCCCAAACGTGGCGTGATGGCAGCGCAACAAACCCACGGAGAGCAACCTGGGCATGGCACGGCTCTGTGGAGACGGCACTTCCACAAACAAAAGTTGATAGAACTGGAAAAGTATGTTGTCATTTCTTCCTCCACGATCAATCAGTCTTTTCTGTTTATTTTACAAAAGCACACGAAGTGGGGAGACACAGCGTCACAGCACGCAGAGGCCTCCGCTCCGCTCCACCCCGGAAGTAGGAGCGCAAAGCAAGTGGTGTCCCCGGAATCTCGTAGGGCGCTGTGCATGGTGGACACTCGATAAAGGCTTGTTCTTAACCAGATGAATGAATGACCACAAGTACTGTCTCTCTCTCCAGTGAAAAAGTGAAACTGTAACAGCGCAACAGTGGAACTGTAGAACAATCAGTCAGACTTCTACGTGAAAATACAAGTTCTTTTGCTTTAGTCTAAGGTAAGTCATTCAATTGACCTAAACCTCAGTTTAACACACAAGATAATACTCCGTACCTCAGAGCAGTGTCTCAGGAGCTGAATTTGCTACTGACTGTGACGGTGAGCAAATATTATTTGTATGGCTCTTTTCCTGTTAACTTTTCCTTTTTTATTCCTAATGTAGGCCCTTGAGGAAAAACAGGTAGTACTTAGTAATAAAAGAGGAATTTAAAATAATTCAGTTTAATGTTCTCATGTGGAAATGACTCTCTTTTTGTAAGCTATAAAATGTATTTTCATCCTAAAAGTTATGTGAGAACTTTTAAATTTTGTTTTCTCTCCTCATGCTAAAGTTATTATAAACATTTTCTAAATACATTAGATGACCATCGGAAAAAAAAACAAATACCATCAAAAGAGCAAGTACACCAGTCTCACGTTGGCATTTAAGATCTTTTGGTGACAAATAACTTTCTGTTTTTCTTTTTCTTTTATCTTTTTTCACTTTTTGAGACAGAATCTCGCTTTATAGTTCAAGCTGACCGTGAACTCACTACATAGCCCAGGCTAGCCTTGAACTCACAGAAATCTTCCTGCCTCTGCCTCCCGAATGCTGGGATTACAGGTGTGAACCATCACGCCCAGCACTGTGGTGTGTGGTACCAGGGATTGAATGTGGGACCTTGCGCTTTCAAATAATCAGTGAGCTGGGCCGGGGATATAGCTCAGTGGTTCCGGCGCCTGTCTTGCAAGTGCAAGGGCCCGGGTTCGATCCCCAGTAACCACATACCATACTGGGTGTGGAGACTCACCCCAGCAGTAACCAATATCACGTACCACAGTGCCGGGCATGGTGGCTCACGCCTGTAAACCCAGCACTCGGGAGGCAGAGGCAGGAGGACTGCTGTGATATGATGTGAGTTTGAGGCTGAGCTCAGGGCCAGTCTGAACCACAAAGTGAGACTGTCTCAAAAAACCTTAAAAAAAAAAATAATAATAATAATAATCACTGAGCTAAATCCCTGGCCCAGTAAGTAATTTTCTAACAAGACTAAGCTCAAATGTACTCAGATTTCACAAGGAGAAATGAATGGATAGGTGCATGGATGGATAATAGATGCCTGGGTGAATGGGTGGGTGGGTGGATGAATAAATGGATGGATAGATGGGCGAGTGGGTAGATGGATGGATGGATAATGAGTGGGTGGTAGATGGGTGGACGGAGGGATGGGTTGGCTGGTGGGTAGGTGGAAGTGATAAACAGGCACAGATACAGACTTAGTTCTACACATAGATTTTAACACATATATGCGCCGTGTGTTGAGTGTCTTCTTTGTGTCGAGCTCTCTGTCGAGCACAGAGTTTCAAGGCCAGTAAGTGGGAAGTCAGAACAAACCTCACTAGAGCTACTATCCAAAACCCAACCTCCTGTCAGCGCCGTGACAGCGCTGCAGTGCTCAAAATCTAACCACTTGTAACTCTTTGCAATGTTCTCTTTTTCTCAGACTTTCAAAATCTAGTTCTTAAAAAAATCTAGTGAAGGAGAGAAAAAGCTGTACATACAGTGTGTGTTTGTGTATGTGTGTGAGCACTGCATGGATGGACAGATGGATGCATGGATGATGAACAGATAAGCCAATAATTTTTTTGTACCTGTATACTTCTTATAATTTAAATTATTTTCCTAATCTGAAGCAAGCACATAGAATTGCCTATATCAATTAAAATTACTTACAAAAGTGGAAAGATTTATAAAATGTACTTGTGAAATTTTTAACACCCAAAATCTTTTTTAAAATACTTAAGAGGGGCCGGGGATATAGTTCAGTGGTTCCAGCGCCTGTCTTGCAAGCATAAGGACCCGGGTTCGATCCTCGGTAACCACATAACAATACTGAGCGTGGAGACTCACGCAAGTAGCAACCAGTACCACATACCACAGTGCCGGGCGTGGTGGCTCACGCCTGTCATCCCAGCACTCAGGAGGCAGAGACAGGAGGATTGCTGTGATGTGAGTTTGAGGCTGAGCTCAGGGCCAGCCTGAACTACAAAGCGAGACCCTGTCTCAAAAAACCTAAAAAAAAAAAAAAAAAAAAACTTAAGAAAGTTGACAGTTACTACCATGTTCAAAAGAGCACAAAGTATTTGTAAAGAACCTTCTCATTTCCTAGCATATCTTATAACTAGCACCACAGCAGCAGGCCAGCTCACACACGTTTTCTTAGGTAATCTTTGCTTCAACACCTGAAAAACAGATAGTTTCCCCTGCTAACTCGGGGAGATGCATCTGGAGAACTTTCACAACCCCGCATGTTTTCCTCTCTTCTACCTCTAAGCCCTGAGCACCTGTGCAGAGCCTCCATTAACTTCCAGAAACCACTGGTCACATTGACCAGTTAGCTGCTCCGCCAGACTGTGGGTTCTTTGAAGATGGATGCAGGATGTTACTTTTCTTCAGATCCTTCATTCAGTGCCAAATAACACGTGCCATGGTTTTGATTCCAACTGAATTGAACCAAAACCTACCAAGATACAAGTGCGAGTTTTCAAGGCATGAGCTCTCTAGAGCTTTCTTCTTGTTTCTTTTGCGCTGGGCCCTCTCCCCTGTGCACACCTATTTATGTTCTAGAGATTCTACTGGTGAGTAAATTGCCCTGATGAGTAGTTTTTCTTTTCAGTTCCATTCTTTCATTCAGCAAGTATTTATTGAAAGTTTCTGAGGCATACTTAGGAGAAAACTGTAAAACGAAGAACAGAGGGATTACTGCCATACATGAAATGTGGTGTCAGAGGAGAGAGAAGGCAAACAACGTGAAGGTCAGAGCATACCACTCACAGGAAGGAACATTTAAGCCAAGCCTTGAGTGGAAGTTGTGAAATAACATACATATGTATTCTCTTAATCCTCTGCAAAGAAAAAGAAAGGGTATTTCCTAGCCATGTTTTATAAGTAAAGTTGTCTTTAATGTTTTAGTCTACTTTATGTTACTATAACAGAATCCCACAGACTAGGTAACTTATAAAAAAATAGAAGTTTTTTCCGCTCAGGGCTCTGGAGGCCAAGGAGACCAATATCAAAGGGCCACACTCTGGTGAAGGCTCCTTACTAGATGACAACATGACAGATGGTATTATCTGGCAAGAGCACAACAGCATGAAAACGTTAAACATTCCTTCTTCTTATAAAGGCACAAATGACATTATGGGAGCTTTACCCTCATGACTTCATCTAATATTAATGATCCTCCAAAGATTCTGTTTCCAAATAACCACAGAACATTAGTTGGGGCTTGTTTTCAACATTTGAATTTGAAAAGAGGACAACTTATAGCAGGACCTTGAAAAAATTTTAGCCACAGCATTGCTGTGTCTTTTTCCAGTCTTCCAGGTCTATACAAAGACCCTGGAAGGCACATTCTGCTTATTGTGACAGTCTTTTCACAAAACGGGTCTTCTTTATGTTGATAAGCTTTAAAGATACTCCAGGCGCTGACAATGTTCATCTTGTTGTGTTGATTGTATTAGTACTGACAGAGCACAGAGCTAAGATGAATTAAACCTAGAACTGGTGTTCAGAAAACAGAAAAGATCTTTTCAGCCCATTCTAGTATGAAGAGAAACAATGGTGGCAGAAGTCTGCTCAACAGGGAGACAGTCGCTACAAGTGATAGAAAACGCGGACCCTGTCATGTTGCTTTATATCTTCTGCATCTTAAAATGCCTTGTAAATTATAGAACAAAAATGGGCAGGTTCTTAACACAGCAGGTGGCTCTTCTGGGAAACTCGAGCTTCTAGTGAGCGTCATGAAGGAGCTGAAGGAACTCATTAGTGAACGCTCTTGGGGATTTGTGGGAGACAAGAGTGAAGGTACACACTGGGAATCCAGTGAAGGTTCTTTTTCAAAAAGTGCATCTCAGTGCTCGGCTTGAACCAAAGCCCCGACATTCACAGGCGCGTGAACAAGTACATCAGTTTGGAATACATGGTAGCTGCTTTGGGGGAGAAACAGTAGGGTCCAGGAGAAAGCAGCACAGAGGAATGGTTATGTTTGTTCTTTGTTTTCATAAATGCTTTCTCTGAGCTTAGACTGCATGCCAACCAAGAGAGAGGAATTAAAACTCAGGGGTAATTATGATGTACTGGTTTGTCCTTGCTTCTAAAATTTGCAAAGAATAGCAGAAAAAATCCAGTGTAATTTATATATTCCTTAGGCTTGCTCCAGATGTTTTTAATGTATCATTCACCATTTTCCTTTCCAATAGGAGTCTGCTGTAGCTCCACATTTATGGTCTCTTTAGAAACTCTAGCACTGGGCAGAGGTTGTGCTAATTATTTCTGCACACTATGTTGAGAGACCTGGGCAGCAGAGCTACAAAAATAGTCCGATTGCTCCCTTCTGGAAGCCAGGGCCATTTGAAAATCTGCTCTGTCTCCTTCCCTTGTCCTAGAAAGAGCAGAAACTCAGTCAGGCTCCACAACCTGAAGTGGGACTGATATTCGTCAGGTACACCTTAAGACTGCATCTGCTGTATTTCTTTAAACCCAATACTTTAAAGTGAATGCAGTGAGAAGGTGCTAGCACTTGAGCTTTCCCCATGGGCTTTGATTTAACGATCTTCAAGATTCCTTCCAGTTCTGCGATGTGTTTATTTTGAGAGCTTTATAACTTCCGAAATGACCTGGAGGCTTCTCTGGGGGACTGAGCCCCACTTGTAAATTCGTTGAACACGATAGGACGGACATTGTGGGCATTCTTATCAATGAGCGCAGGCGAGCAAATGGTGGCCCTTGGCCTGAAGTTTATTAGGATGAACCAAAAGTCTTAAAAATATGCCTATCCTTTAACACAGCAACAAGTCCTGCGAACTGTAGCCTAGGAAAATAGGTAAGTATGGGTTCAAAAAGTCTTAGCACTAAAATGTTCACATGATGTTCTTAAAAATATTTTTCAGAAGCTAGAAAATGCTTCAGTGCTCAACAGTGGAGTTGAGTGAAGTAAACTGTGGTACAGCTGCACCCTAGACACTGTGTGATCATCAAAACTGGGCAGACTGGGGCTGGGGATTTAGCTCAGTGGTTCCCGGTGCCTGTCTTGCAAGCGCAAGAACCTGGGTTCGATCCCCGGTAACCACATAACAATACTGGGCGTGGAGGCTCACGCCCAGCAGCAATCAGCACCACATACCACAGTGCCGGGCATGGTGGCTCAAGCCTGTAATCCCAGCACTCAGGAGGCAGAGGCAAAAGGATTGCTGTGATGTTTGAGGCTGAGCTCAGCGCCAGCCTGAACTACAAAAGTGAGACCCTGTCTCAAAAAACCTAAAAAAAAAAAAAAAAACTGGGCAGAGACGTGTATTATTAATGTGAAAAGGAAGATTGTAAAGGCTGTATCGCACCAAGTACAGTGGTGCACACCTGTAATCCCAGCTGCTTCAGAGGCGGAGGCAGGAGGATAGCAAGTTCAAGCCCAGCCTGAGCAACTTAGCCAGATTCTGTCTCAAAATAAAATTTTTTAAAAGTACAATAAAAAGGCTACATCTTGGAAACAACCCAAGTGTCCATCAACTGGAGACTGGATGAAAAAGCTGTGATTCTTCTACAGAATGGAGTATTACTCTGCCATAAAAAATGATAAGTTTGAATCATTTATACTTAAATGGACATACCTTGAGGATATCCTCATAAGTGAAATAAATAGGGCACAGATTAAGGTACATATCGCATTTTTTCTCTGGTATGAGAAAATAAAGATGTAAATGAGTCCTAGAATTGTATGTTATGTATTGTGAAATAGAAAATGCTCAAAGTAAAATAGAGTGAAGGGGAAAAAATAATGAGATTATAACAAAAAAGAAAGGAAACAAATTTTATGTATATAGGGGGTGGTAGGGTGGGTAGGGCTATGAAAAAATGAGAATTAAGTTGTGTCTTATACTGGTACAAATCCCCATTATGGAGTGCAATCATGATGTGTATATGTAATGTACCAATAAAGATTTCAATTTAAAAAAAAAAAAGGCTACAGAAGCACCTTGATGTTCACTGGGTTCAATCTCTAGTACTGAAAAAAATAAATGAATAAACAAAGAAAAGCAGTGTTATGATATGATCTTGTGCTTTTAGCAGACATACCCACATATATATTAAAAAATGATTTTTCACAGAATTACATCAAAACAGTAATCATTCCATATTATTACCCCTGGGAATGGAATAAGAGATTATTTCTATTTTCATCTCTTTATATTCCTTTTCTAAATTTCTACAATGTGAAAAAAGTAGTTTGTGAGAACTAAGAACGCATTAATACATAAATTCATTTCTGTGTACCACAATTATTATCAAATTTCTATTAATTGCTAGCCAGGCCTTGGAGCTGTTAATGGAACATATGCAAAAACTTTATAAAACTCTTATTAACTATTTGATTGGTTTCTTTGTAACACAGAAGAGAAAGAAGCTCAGTCCAATGATGAAAATCAACCCAAAAACTTTGAAAAGCTTATTTAAAGTCACATAATGAATTCAAAACAGTAGCCAGGATTTGTAACCTCAGATTCTGAAAGCTGAACCCAAAAACACAGAACGATTCTCTTATTAGTCTTAATTTCTGCTCATTGCCCACCGGGACTGAAAGGGCTCTTGGTGTGGTCTTCTGAAGAAAACATTGGTCGTGACACTCAGCAGCTTCTTCCTTCAAGAAGTGCGGTCTGTTTCCGCAGCTCTGCCATGGGGCAGCTCAAGGACCTGATGGTGCCAGTTCTGAGGCTCAGCCCCAAATGACTTTGCAAGCTCTACTCACTTGGACCCGTGGTGACCACATGAATCAGCCGGGACCGGCCCGCTGCGGGACAAGCAAGCCCTCGGACAAAGGTTCCAGTCACCCGCCATGAGATCCTCACACACATCCATAATAAGGTATCCTGTCCCAGCTACTCGGCCAGCTGACCACAGACACAGGAACGAGCCCAGCAGAGGCCAGTGGGGCCCACGCTACCCCAGAAAAGCCATCCGGGTGGAGTCTAGCTCCAACTGGCAGCCCACAGCACAGTGAGCAAAATAAATGTTTGCTGTTTTAAGCCACAAAGTGTTGGGTGGTTTGTCCCACAGCAAAATCTAACTGATACATAAGTCTGGGCTCAGCTAACCTTCTTCCGTATTCAAATGAGGACACCAGGGTGGTAAACAAAGGACTCTACTCAGAGCCACTTAGAAAATCAACATAACTGGGAGAAAAATCGAGTTCTCCCACCCTCCCATCCAGTGTCCTAGTCACCGAATGCTTCAGAAAGAAAAAGGTTTACATCGTTCACACTCCCAGGTAGACCAGGAGCCTTGGCAAACAATGACTGGGCTTGGCTCACCATTAGCTCCACATTCTACCTGACAGCACAATAGTTTGACTATTCTCTTTACTCCGGTGCTGTCCCAGGCAACTCCAGGACTTCCCACCTTCCTAGCAGTACCCATCCACGTATTCCTCCCTCTCCTACTCTCCCTCTCATAACCCACACCCACCTCATTCCCTACCTCCCATGGGCCTATCTGAAAAGCTAATCAAAATCACAACCTAAACTGAGCCTCAAAACTACCCTAACAATGCATCGTAATGTGCTGCTCCTCAGAGCGCTGGGTCCCAAACATTAGCCAATTAATCCTCACAGCTGCCTGCGCGTCAATTAGGCCTCATTATTCACGAGTCGCAACCAGGGAAACAGCCAGAAGGAGCCACTGTAGCCTGGCCCCTGGCAGCCCAGAAGCCGCACACTCCCCCTGGCGTCCGCCAGAGCCAAGGGGAGGCTCAGCATTTCCTTTTCCATTTGCCACAGGTGTGTTTTACCGCAGCCTAACTAGCAGCTACTATTTATTCTCTGGGATTTTTCTAAAAATGTGCTTTTTGCAGACCATCAATCCCAGCATTGCTCTTTATTAAATCGAGCCACAGAAATGTATTGAAAATCATGAGCATTTTGAAACACACTGAGTCCTTTATGACTGAAATAATCTAATAGACAAGCTGTTGTTAATTTACAACCTTAATTTTCAGACACACGTCTTGAGTCAAAGGTACTTCCTGCCCTGTAATTCCTGTAGGGACACAGGTGGCCCAGGACAAAGTACGTGTCTACTGTACATTAAAATGTATTTCTTACTTAAACATTTATGAAATCTCAAGTTTACGTCTAGACTATTTTAATCAGCTGAATGTCATAATAAGCCACATGTTGGTCTTGATTGGTTACATACACCAGCCCTAGTCATAAAGTATCCAAAGGTGTTTTAAAAAGAAATCTGTGTTTGTTTTATCAAGAAAATGGTACTTTCAGTCTGTCATATCAGAACCAGCAGCAAGCAGAGAGGGAGCCCCCGTACCCTCCCTCTTTCTCCTTTATGTACCACTTCATCAGGACCGATGTCTGACTTCAGGATTTTGAAGCGATAAACTTACACTGGTTTCAAATGTCACTTGGTGGGCAAGCCGGACAGTGTGGGGCAGGTACCTGTGTTGCTGGCCTTCCCATTTGTACAAGGATTCTGGGTTTAAATCAGGCCCACCCACACCCACTGCCCAACCCGAGAAAGACCCTCTGCATGGCCTAAACATAAACACAGTTACAGTAAGAGCGCTGCTTGTTAAGGCAGTATCCAAAGCTAGTGGAGCACCTGTCGTCGCTTGGATGCTAACACCTAAAACTGCACTGATGAACAAGAGAGTCCTGGCTCCTGTTTCCCCAGATCCTGCAGCTTTGTGGGGGGAGGGTCATGTTCCACAGTCAGTGGTAGACATGTATTCTGCGACGTCTTTGAAGAGAACCTGGTGGGGTCTCCAAAAGCTCACACCAGAGACACGGATTGCTCTGCAGGGACACGGAAGTTTCCCCAAGGCAGTGATATTGGGCTTTGACCTCAGCAATGAGAGCAATAAGGTGGTCAGATAGGAAGTGGGTGTCGGTGTGGGGAAATGGTGACGGAGAAGATAAGGGCTAAGGAAGGGATGGGGGGCAGGAGGAACAGGGGGATGGAGAAGACGGCGAGAGTGAGGAGAAGGAGGAGGAGCGGCGAGGCAGGAGAGGAGGTATGAGGAGGAGCCATGAAAGATAAGAGAGGAGAGAGAGGGAAACGGGAGAGGAAGAGAAGTGGGTAACACGGGAAGGGAAGCCGAGGAGAGAGAGAATCCAGATCGGTTCACTTCCTCCTTCTGTACCTCTAAGAACCATCAGAAACTGTCTGAAGTAGCTCTGCTTCCAATTCTAAATAGCCTAATTGAAAGAGCACTTATTAATCAAATTGTGAAATACAAGCTTTCTGATCAGTCTAAAGGGCCCTTAACCCAAACTATACAGAAAAAAAATACACCCAATGACACTTGAAGGGAAATAAATAAATTGGGTTTTAATCTTGGCACTTGATAAAACTTTATAAATTATAGATTATGAATAAGAATTATGTAGCCAGGTGTGGTGGGACAGACTTGTAATCCCAGCTCTTGGAAAGCTGAGGCAGGAAGATCACCATGAGTCTGAGCCCAGTCTGGGCTACAGAACAAGATCCTACCTTAAAAAAAAAATCGTACATATAGACTTTATTTTTTTATTTTAATTTTTATTTTTTTGAGATAGGAAAGGGCACAATGCTCATTCATGCTAAGCCTGGCCAGAAAAACAGGGAGAGCTGGGTTCCCACATAAGTGGGCTTGGCTGGCCTAATCCAATGAGCAGGAAAGACATTTTAATGCTAGCATTTCTAAACGATGTTTCCTCTGAGCAAGCTTGGGCTTCCCCAGCTGGAATGTGAAATTCTTGAGCAGAAATTATGGTGGTTCCCCAGCTGTCTCTCTCATTTCTGCAAAGCACTTGACACTGCATTGGTCACTGCTTACCCTTTCGGCCACTGGAGGGAGGGGCGTAGTACTTCCTCAGCTCCTTCCGGTCTCCTCCAAGGCACAGAATCCAGCTGCAACTCTCCCCGTCCTTGAATGAGGGCCGCAGGTTGGACTTGCTTACATCGATACAGCATTGACAGAACTAAGTCCTTCGGGCGACGTTTCAGTGCAGTAGCCAGATTCATCACTCTGCTTTTCCCCACAGAGGTGACTATGTAAGTGCTTACTGGAAGTTCTGTCACTCTAAGATCCTGAGTGGTTATAGAGCCGCCTATTACCTGCCTGCCTTGTTCATGTGGCCTCAGAAATTAAAGATCTTCCATTAACGCCGGAGATTAAGGGGTTGTTTGCAACTATACTATACCCCACTCCAGCCTGCCTACCAAGAGTTGATGTCAAGCTCCCCTTGTCTTTTGCATCATTCCCCCTCCTCTTGTACCACCCTTGCTCTCAAAATTACTGGTCTACCTCCTGTGCAAGTGCACCTGGCAATCAAGGAAGTGCCAAGTGTATATTTGTTGAAACTCAAAAATTCTTGCTTCCCAAATAGCACAGTCCTTAGAAAATAGTGAACCACCAGTAACTGGCCACTTTTCTGCATTGGACCTATCCAGGAGAACATGAGCAGGGAAGGGGAAGAAATGTCCGTATCATCTCACCTCCATCCTAAAGCTACAGAGAAGAGTGCTTTGGATCAGTCTGTGTGCTCCTGGCCCTGCCATTTATTATCTACAGCCTTGGGCATATGACTTATGTTCTTCTAGCCTCCACTTCCTCATCTGCAAAATAGGAGTTCTTCATGGAACTTTCAAAGGATCAAACAGGACAGAGAAGGTAAGCCTAGGTCCACCTGACCATTGCCCTAGTGACCATTGTCACTAGGGCAATGGTAAAAGTCCCACATTAGCCAGGGATTTAACTCAGTGGTTCCGATGTCTGCCTCAAAAGCACAAGGTCCTGAGTTCAATCCCCAGCACTACATACCACAGGCCAGGCATGGTGGCTCATGCCTGTAATCCAACCACTCAGGAAGAAGATGCAGGAGGACTGCTGTGAGTTCAAGGCTGGTCTGGGCTACATAGCAAGTTCAGCACCATCTGAACTACAAAGCGAGACTCTGTCTCAAAAAAAAGAAAAAGTTCCCATGACTCTGTGTCACTTCATTCTGGCCTCCGAAGCCATTCTCACAGATTACTTCATTGTTTGTCTCCCTGCTCCAAAGCAGCCCATAAGGGTCATTCAACTGCCACTTTGCTGTAACTGTGAGCTTCCCCACTGCACCCTGACCTTTCAAGGAAGATGTTCTGTCCACAGATGCACGTCCTCAGCAGGAGTAGCTGACTCTCCCTGAGGGTGAACTGCCCTGGAGCCTAAGTGGATCAAGAGGCAGCCAAAGTGGCCCAAGGATTTAGCTCAATGGTGCTGTCAACTGTCTTGCAAGCATAAGATCATGAGTTTGATCCCTGGTACAAATAAAAGAACCAGCAGAGATGGGTACAAGCAGTGGGCAGGGCACTTTGAGGGCTCCTTTCTCTGAGTGACAGAGGCAGTGTGACATCCTTTCTGATGCTCTGAGCTGAAATGGAGGTTCTAATTGCTTGTCAGTGTCAGGCACTAAATGTTTGGATATATAGCGCTGGATACACGACACCTTGGCCTGCCCTCCTGGGCCACACATGGAACGGTGGCATCCACCTCCAGCCCTCCTCTCTCTAGGTGCCCCTGTTGGCATTTCCCTCTCATCCCAACACTCATATCTTTTCTATGGACCTCTCGTTTCGACATACAGCCATGCACTGCCTGAAGTTGGGATACATTGTGAGAAATAGGTTGTTACGGGAGCAGGCAACATGCCAATGTCATGGATTGTGTTCATGCACCCTAGACAGCTGAGAATCTCTAAGTCACGTGCTGCTGTGAGTCCACCATTGCGTACGAGGTCTGCCGTGAGTGGCGTATGACTCCACCTCTGTTCCTATGTCTGCTTGGACTGCTATTCTATAATAACACATAAGGAGAAAAATATCCAAATTATGGCTAATTCTAATATTCAAGATTTGGGAAATCAATTTGGTTCTAAGAAATCCTTCTGCTCATTTTTATTTTATTAGTACAGGTGTATAGTACCCATTAATTACATCCATTATCAGGAGCTGGTACATGGGCATAACATGCCTTGATTCTTTTTATGTCCAATTATTTATCCTCTCTCCCTTCTTCAATTTTCTAGATCTATTTTAATGTTGTTCCTTTAAGAATTACTTACCTGCATCAATAGTATAAGACACTGTTGACAACCAAAGGGAAATATTAACAATGAGATGATATTTGCCATCAAAGAGCTTCACTCTCCAATCTAAAATCAGAGAAAACTACAGAGGAAAAGCTAAAAACATTTTTAAAAAATTAATTAAAGGGAAGCCTAAGTAACAAAGCTCTTACAGGGGGTTCAGAAGAAGCAGAAAGGCCCAGTGAGGAAGAACCCAGGTTTTAGAATCAGGTCGGAATAAGATGACATCCAGGCCAAAATGAGTCGAACAAAACCTGTTTTTCTACCTGTAAAATGGGCCTAATGACAGGCTCTACCTGTTGGGTTTTATGATAACACAGTAGAGCACTGGCCTGGAGAAAACGCTCAGTAACTATTAATTAAAGACAAGTGTGGGTGGGGAAGTGTCTCCCGGTGGGACCTGGGCAGGGGCGGGAGGGCTTCCCAGAGGAGGGCAGATTTTACCTTAGTTCTGAGCTCCAGACCCATTCAGTAGCCAGAGAACTCCGGGACTGAGAGGGGATTGGGAGCTGGGAGTCACATGATTAATGGAACCGTAGAAGGTGTGTCTGGTCAGAAAGGACGGAGAGGGGACCGGAGAACGAGGCTGTGGATGCCCCTCAGAGCCAGGTCAGAGCTGGCTTTTGTCCCACACTCTCTCTTCCTCAGCAGAACAGCGCCCGTCTCAGAGCTTAGGAAAAATAGTTTAACTCCAAGTACACTTTCCTACTAAATCCAGATACAAGCATGAAGCAAACATCTGGTTTTTCCCTTTACATTGTTTAAGAGCAAATCCCAGTTTGATTTTATATTCAGAAGCTTGTTCTGTGCTAATGTTAAAAAAAAAAATACATAATAGGACTCACGTGGTACAGAAAATAATTTCAAAGGAATTTTAATTTTAAAAATAAGTAATGAAGCTCTTTGTTAACCCCCAGGGCACCAAAGAGCAGTGAATTCTTAGAGTTTTCTTCCTTAATGGTTTAAAAAACTCTTCTAAAAGAATAAATATTAACATAACAGTAATTTAATCTAATTGATGTGGTCATTCAGATTATGGAAGCTTCTATACTATTCAACATATTTCATGTTATCTTAATGCTTTGTAGAACAATAGGAATCATAGATTAACAGAGAGTTTGCCAGGTAGGCATCTTAATGAACAAATAATCATTGACAATTGTGCCTTAACAAGTTAAATGTAAACGCATTTTGCTAAAATGGCTTAAAGAATGAATGGAAACATTGTTTGCTCTTTAAGTGTAATCATTTATCCAATTAGTATTAGGTACAAAACTGAATGAGATAGATACCCTCTCCTTTGGTAGCTCTTGTCTAAATTAAGCCAAGGGTAACAACAGACTCAAAGTGAAAGAAAAGTAAGAGTGTTATGGAGAATTTAACAGAATATTCCTTTGGTTCTTTGTATTGCTGGGTAATAATCCTTGTTATTAAGAACAATAGAAAGAAAGCTATTTAACGTAAGATTGCATTCCAGCCCTGCCAAATCTGAATTCATGGATTTCGAAGACATAAGATCTTCACGCATGAAATACATTACACTTATCTTTGCCTAAAATCTTAGCAATAGAAGCACCCATCTTTTGCTCCATTTTTCTTTCTGTGCACTTTTCTAGCTTGAACCCTGACCCTGAGAGTGTTGAAGGAAACTTTACATGTCACTGGGGTGCATGCTCCTTGATGAGAAGGACTGCAGTGTTGGTGTTGTTGTTCATTCCTTAAATGAAATCAACCCAAGGTGAGAGAGAAAAGAAATGCGTGAGGTGTGATGACTTCAAAGAATGGACTTTGTCCAGAGTGTAACTATGACTTGAGGGGATTTTCTCTCATAACCGTAACAGGTATTAATGAGTCCTCACCATGCCATGTTCAGAGGAATGTGTCCATTGTACAAGTGAAGAAAAGAGGCGCAGAGAGGCCAGTGACTTGGGGAGCTCGGATAGTCTGTCAGAGTCTTCACTGGGGCAAATGGTTGAACAGCATCAGGAAACTGGCCCCTAATTTGAGTGCAGTGTGTGTGTATTTTCCAGCAGGATGCCATCTTTTATTCAGAGATCAAAGTGTCCCAGGTAATCCCCTTTCCAAAAAATTTAAGATTTCATTTTATGTATTTCAGCTCAACTTAAATATCATTGTGCAGTGAATGAAATAGTTGCCACACCAAATGGACTATAAATCTGGTAATAATGTTGCAAAATTGAGTTTTCCATGCCCCAACTCAATTTCCTACAGATTTTCTCTTTTAAAACAAATGAAAAGTTCAGCCGGGGATTTAGTTCAGTGTTCTAGCACCTGCCTTGCAAGTGCAAGGGCCGGGGTTCAATCCCCAGTAACCACATATAACAAGGCTGGGCGTGGAGACTCACATCCACCAGCAATCAGAACCGTATTCCACAGTGTTGGACATGGTGGCTGATGCCAGTAATGCCAGCACTCAGGAGGCAAAGGCAGGAGGATTGCTGTGAATTCAAGGATGAGCTCAGGGCCAGCCTAAAATACAAAAGCAAGACTTTGTCTTAAAAAGAGAGAAAAGTCAAAGCCACCTAGAGAAACTAATTCCCTGGAAGTCCCTGAATGGCCTATCAGACATATACACAGGACTGAGAAAGGAAGAGCACAAAGTCAGGGTGCTGAGGTACCACCCATGAGCTGGGCAGCCAGTGGCACCCTCCATGGTCCCCCACACCCTTCGGAAGCACCAAGCATCCTGCTTCATCTGTTCCCCTCACTCCACGCTTGCTGTTCGTCACTCTCCTGTCTCTTTTCTTCCTTTTCTTGCAGTGGCGGGTGGCCCCGAGCTCAGCCCTCGGCATCTTGCTCTTCCTTTGCCCCCACACCTTTTTGTAGGCCCTCCTCAGCCTCATCTTGTGGATGTGCAATGCTAACCAAATGGCTCTCAGTCTTCCATGGCTGTCCACAACCTTTCTCCTCAGGGCTGGCCAACCCTTTGGCCACACCACGGACACTTCTAACAATGTTCTACTCTCCTTCCAGTTCGCACGACACACATGGTTGAGCATCTCCCCCGTGAAACTCTATTGGGTTCCTATTGTTTGCTAGGTCATCAGTGTTCCTGTCACTATTGAGATTGTCCTTAGAATCAAGAAACCACTCAGTGTGACTCTCATTCCCCATACTTCAAATCCTCAAGCTCCCTCCTTGCAGTCACTCAAGTCTGTTGGACTTGTGCTACCTTTCTTCTTCATTAACTTTCCCTAGGCCTTCAGGAAGACTTGGGCCAAATTTTGTCTCTTCGCTAGGAGTTCTTTAAAACCTGAAATGTTTTCTTCTCTACTAAGGGAAGAGACTCTGAGAAAACTCAACTGATGGGGAAAAGGTGGACAAACTTCATGACCTCTAATGTTATAGCTGAGGAAAATGAGTTCAGAAATATTCAGTGACTTGTCCAGCATGATACCATGGTCGTGTGCCAGGATTGTCCTGGAGCCAAAGACTATCCTCTTGATAAGGTCACCATGCCCTGTGCCAGGCTCTCAGTTTGAGCTGTGTAAGAGCTACCTTTTACTTCCTTGCAGCTTCCTTTGTAGCAAGAACATATTGGTGCTTAGTAAACACTGATTTAAAACAACAAAATGAAACAGAGAGAGATTAGAGGTAGCAAAGTGGGGGAAGAGAGCAAGGAATAGGCTGCTAAACTGGCAGAGCTCAGTGGATCACATGGACCCTTGGCTGGCTGGGACCCACCAGCCACCACCTGGTCAGGGAGAAGGGCAGCACCACAATCACACCTGGACACCTCAAGAACATCCTGTCCCGGCCTCCAAGTTGCCACCCGCCTTGGGCCAACACGGCGGGACTTTCCCACCCTTCAGCTCGCTGTGTGGTTGGTGACTCAGAACTGTTCCTGTTGTCCAAGGTATCATTTGTAAAGTGCTTTCTTGGAAGAGAAGCTGTTTGGGACAGCTGGAAGGGAGCTCCCCAGGCTGAAGCCACAAGAGACTTGTTGTGCACTGTGAGAACACAGACCTCTTATTTCTCTCTCTCTCTCTTCCCCAGGGCTGTGTTTATTTAAAGCCCCCACCATCACTGAAGGAGGCGGGTGGCCAGACTTCAGCAGAGCCCCTGGAACCGCGAGGGAGCAGGCCCAGCACTTACTGCGGGACCACAGTAGTCATGGGCACAGGCCCGGGGCCAGGGATCAGGGCCTCCGGCCAGGGCACAGGAGGCACTGGGAAAGAGTTCTTATTGTATCTCTCGCTGGCCATCCTATAATCATTGTTTGCTGTTATGACTTCTGCCCTCTGGTGCCATTTCTCAGGGCAAATCTGTTCCCACTTGTGTCTTCCACAGAGAAACTTTTAAAATTCTATACATGACACATTCTTGGCGTGATCGAAATATATGGTGAATGTAGGCAATTTTTTAAAAATGTACTAGAAAAAAGACATATCGCCATGAATCCCTGTCAAAATCCTCCCTGTCACTTCAAACACACTTATCTTGCCACTTTCCAAAGTATTTCTTCTTTGATGGGTGTCTTGTGTTGTTACATCCACCTAGAGGCCCGGAGTTGGTTCAGAATGTTCACCTTCCACAGTCATTGCTTGGGGAAGAGACAGACGGAGCCAGGTCTGGACAGTGACACAGCTGAAGTCTCTACGAACCCACCTTCTGGACTACACACGGCGGCGGCATTCACTGTGTTCTGATAAAACCTCTCAAAGACACAGAAGAGGACTTCCAGAACTGCTGCAGACAGTGGCCATAATGATGGAATGAGGGGAGTATTTTGAGGACAATTAATGGCAATGTGCCTTTTATTGTCACACATTTCATATTTAAACATAATCAACCATCAATGTATTGCACGATCCAATTGCCAGGCGCTGGCGTGGCTTCTCCAAGCACTTCCCCTCGGGGTGACAAGAACCAGGTTGTCCACTGGGGGGCTCAGTACAGAGGCCTAGGGGAGCCAAGACCCTCTGGAGAAGTCTGTCCATCAGGGAACCTCTGTTCCCCACCCCGCCCCTTCCTCGGGACACTGTGTGGATTTTCCACTTCCAACACCCTGTAGTCAAGGAAAAAGAAATCACAGGACCCTGAGTCCCTTCAGCCTCCCAGCCTCAAGGCCCAATCGCTCTCCGCTCAGGACAAAGGGCCGATCAGCAACACCATCCCTGACTCGCAAGACGAAACAGGCAACCAGGTTATTCCTTCCCAGCCAGACCCCTCAAGCACAGCCACAGAGCCTGCTCTCCTGCCAGGCAGCTCTGTTTGCCAAGGGCAAACATCAGTGAGGCCTGCTTTTATTTTCATCTTTTTTTTCTCCCTTTCTCTCTTTTCGGTTTCTCCAAGAAAAGCTCCAGAGGCTAGCAGAATCAAAGCTTTTAAGAGCTGGAAAAACTGCCCTAATAATCACCCTTGTATACTTCCCAGACTAGGGCAGAAAAGGAAACCTGCGTTTAGATCTCTAAATCGGATAAGGTTTCACAGGGCAAGAGGATGTTCAGTTACAGCCAGGTCCCACCTCCGCTGCTCCTGGTCAATCTTAAACAAAATTCTAACATTTAAGTTTTTACTCTAACTGGTCAGATGTTGGGTATATATAAAAAGAAAGAAGAATCCATTTGAGATAATTGTTTAATTCCATTTTTTTCTATTAAAACTAATGAGGCAGAACACATACCCACAGATAGATTTTTATAGGTAAAATTATTTCTTTGAAATGAATTCATAGGGTCCCTTTCACTGAGACAAGACATAGAACAAGGCTCCAGCTCCCGACAGTATACACAGCTCATTATCAGCTCTGGAAGGAGCTGGTCAGTGGAACTTCCGGCAGGCCACGCAGTCAGTAACTCTCTATCCTGTCCCCAGTTGGTGTTAAACGGCATCTCAGGCCCAAGCCACTGTTACAACCCTAACTTATATGAACAGCAACAGAATTCCCATTCTAAGCGCTCTTTTTGCTCAATGTTGTCTTTGTCAGAGGCTCCGTTTTTTTCCAAATGAATGTTTTAGAAAAATTTCAATGATTTCCATGACAAGAATCTCATAGTTACTTTTATAAGAGTTGTGTATTTATAAATGGAAATGATAAACCCCCTGATTAGCTAAGAAAAAACGGGCATCTTGAAAACTGCAAGGTTTCCATTCAAAGGCAACATTCACTGGTTCCCTCAATCTGCTTCCACACATCCCACCATGCCCAAGGACCTGGGCTCCCTGAGATTACCTGAGCCCTGCGCAGAGCATTATGGGAACGAGGCCCTGGCCACAGGCAGGCTTGACCTCTGACCTACCCACCAGCCGCACACTCTCCCTTTCACTCACCTCTCAAGACAGAGGCTGAGGGTTCGGAGCTCCTGATTCCGTAGTCGCCATGGAGCTGGCCAGCTTGCCTCACCGGATCTGATGAGCCTCGCTGGATCATCACACAAGGAGAAATAAAATGGCGCTGTGTTTACTCGCTGAGATCTGGGGGCTCTGTGTTACAGATGCAGCCCTTCCAAGCTGCTGACTGACATGGAACCCCCGGGGTCGGTGGCCCTTCCTCAGTGTGCAGATGGTCCCGACTCACAGAAGCTCCACTGAAGATTTTCACCCCACATGTTGGGAGGGACGTGATAATGCAGTCAGGAGCAACATGCTCAGACTTTTAAATCGTGGCCTTTTCCCAGGCTCTCCTCCCATTGTAGGCCTCTCGGGATGCTGGCCAGTGTCAGTGAGCTGGAGGGAAACGTCTGAGGGTCTGTGGGGAGCTTCGGCCCAGCTGGACGCCAGGGGAGGTTAGAAGTATTTGATTTTTTTTTTCTGGTGATACAAAGGATTGAACTTCTTTCTTTTTAAAAATTTTTTAGACAAGATCTTCCAAACTGCTAAATTGCCCAGTCAAGGCTTGAACTCGTGACCCTCCTATCTCAGACTCCCAGAGTGCTGGAATGACAGGTGTATACCTGCTCTTCCAGCATCAAAGTATTTTGAACATACAATATTTCCAACAAGCAACTGGCTTTTCAGCCTAAGTCAGGAGCTTCCATCAGTGCCTAGTTTATTTAAGCTAGAAGCGTTATTTCATTTTCACAGCAATTCAAGATAAAAGATCTCTGTGTAGGTAACAATACAGAAACCATAACATTACAGGAACAATAAAACTAATTGACCAGTTTGACGGACCATATGTCTCCAGGTCAAGGTCTACTCTGTTGTACCCACTCTCTAGCTATCTTAGTTTCTAGGACTCCTGCAATGAAGAACAGTGGGCAGGGTGGCTTTCACAGCAGAAGTTTATTTTCATATGGTTCTGGATGCTCCAAGACTGAGACCAAGAGGTCAGACAGGCTGGCTTCCTTCGAAGCCTCTCCTGTCTCCACACGGCCCTCTCTTGGCACGAGTCTGTGTCTGGGTGTCTTTATCTTACCAGGACACCAGCCTCTCTGGCGGAAAGCCTCACTGTAATGGCTGGATTTTAACTTACAGACCTCGTTAGCCAGGCCTGGTGCTGCCCACTAATAATACCAGCACCCTGAGGCTGAAACAGAGTGTATTCCGTGAGTTCAAGGCTAGCCTGAAGTATCTAGCAAGACCCTGTCTCAAAAACCTCCTTAAAGGCTCTTTCTTCAAATGCCCTCACATTTGGAGATACGACAGGGATTACAACTTCAGTTCGAATTTGGAAAGAGAACAGCCAATCCTGTAACACCTCCTCACTTGACCAGCCCTCCACCCCCGGAGTACAAACACTGGCCACCCGGGCTGTGAACTGTCCTTCCAGGGGCCTGACTGACTGCCTGGCTGTTTCCCTCTCAATCTAATAGAAATAAGAAAAGATCAGAACACAAGTACGCTCAGTCTCATACACACACACTTTGCGATGAGGTTCTACCCCGCCGACTTCGCACTGCTGGGCGCAGGCTTTGACCATGGAATTCAGCCACGGAGCGCTGAACTGGTGACCTGTGAGCAGGGCTTGCTAAGGACGCTCATGGAAAGGCAGCCTGTTGCATAACGATCAGTGAGGTCAGGGTTTTCCGCTCAGCCCATTGATGGAGAAACAACAACCACATCCCCGTTTACTGGAAGCAACAAACACTGAGATTAAATAGCCCAAAGTGTGTGAACTGTATCAATAATGAGCGCGCATTTCAGTGAAAGAAACATAAGCATTTAATCATCACCAAATAGGCAAAGAAAAGCGCCCAGAGACGATGCGCACAAAGAGGTAGACACTACTCTGAATTCTGAGCAGGTTTCTAAATCGAAAAGGGCAGTAACTCGTGTTACTTATCATTTAAAAATAACTAGGATTTAAGAAATGGAATTAGACAAGTGATTAATGCGTCAACTTCAGCCAGAGTGCCTTTGATAGTTGGAAGAAAATAAAAGCCAGCCAAGAAATAAACATTTCAGATTCAGGTGCTATGCAATCTGTGCTCCAAATGTTTCCCCGGAGCTGGTGACGAGGTGGTCTGTGCAGCGCACAGCAGACAGATTGCTGGCCAAGGGCTCACCTTCAAAATAAGAGCTTCGCACAAGGGAGGAGAAGCACAGCCTCCAGGTCAGAGCCCCGGGAGAGAGTGCTCAGGCCTGAAAACGGCAGCGACAGGCGGATGTAAAGGCTGCGAGAGGGGCCCCAAGGGCTGATAAGAGACATTGTGGGCTTTGCTGAGAGTTGCCCTTATCTTGGGAATTCAAGCATGGGGGGTCTGCCACATCAAAATTAAAAATGGCTCATGACAGAGTAAGAAAAACGTGTGAGAGACAGAACCATGCTATCTGGAGAGAGAGATGGGCACAGAGGGTTGGGGTCAAACCGTCAGCACCAGGCCTTGCCTCAATCCCCAGATTCCCTGCTGGCTCGATCTGCAGCCTTAGCTGTGGAGCTCCCAGGCCTCTGACTTTCTGTCTACAAAATAAAAGAAATATAAGAAGTACTCACCCCCTAGGTTGTTGTGAGGGGTAACAACATATTTAAGGCAAGCAGAATGGATTATGAAAATGTAACTGCTCTAATAGTATGGTTATTTTGTAAAACAAACCAAAAAAAAAAAAAAAAAAAAAAAGCTTTGTAATAATGACATGTATATTCCAGGGCCAGAGGTAGGGTGGGAGGAATGAAATAGACCAATAGAATTCATTTCAGGTGCCAAACTGAAGACAAGATATCCAAAAATAAAAATAAAAAGATAATAACAGACATTTGAATGCAATGATACAAAATCAAAGTAATTCAGAAATTGTCCGTGTTGACCAAAAGATCACAAATTTAAACAAAGATAAGATCATGCAGGTATCCAGGTGGATATCTGTCGTCCAAGCGCTAAAGGAGGCTAAAGCAAAAGGACCAGCTGTGTGAGCCCAGCCTGGGTAACTTAGAACTTGCCAAGAGCCTCTCTCAAAGAATCTGTAAAAAGACCTGGATATGTAGTTCAGTGCAAAGGCCCTAAATTCAATCCTCAGTATCACAAAAAAAAAATAAATAAATAAAATAAAACTGAAGACAAAATTGGTCTATTGACTTGTTTTCCTTTTACTTGAAACTTCAGTATGGCTGGGCATGTGGTCACGTCACTGGTATCACTGTGAAATAGTTGGCAGTTTATAGCCCAAGATTTATTCTGGATTGAGAGATTACATAAGATTTCATGTTCAGTTTTATGTTTCTATATCTTTTCAACTTCTTTAGCATGAGATTATATATAATATTCATGAGAATAATGTCCAATTTCTTAATAAAACCTTGGATGGAAAGCACAATAGGGCTCTGAATATCTAGCCTGTCAGCTGATAAGAAAGAACGAGTCCACTCTGCCCACGAAGAACCCAATAGCAAACTACCTTCCTACATGGCAGAGTTGCTGCTTCATTCTTTATATCTACAAAACAAAGAAAGAAGAAATTGAGAAGATAAGAAAAAGAGTAAAACCCATGGAACCTTCATAAGCTTCCTTTTTCTCCTCTATGAAACCAAGACTCGGTGATACCCTCTGTCTAACCAGGTTCTCTGCAGCTGGGTGAGGATCTTCAACTGCCCTATTTTTTTTCTTTGAGACAGGATTTCACTATGTAGTCCAGGCTGGCCTGGACTCATTATGTGGCTCAGACTGGCCTGGAACTCATGGTGATCCTCCTGCCTCTGCCTCCCAAGTGCACCTTTCTGTGGACTTCTGGCTGAAGTTTAGGTAAACATGGACCTCCAAATCCAAAACCTAATAATGAATCTGTTCACACGTGCCCCACCTGCTTTACCTTGAAATTGTCCTTCTACCTCCTAGCTTCCTCATCTGCAAAGGGAAATAATAATACTGGACTGACTTCCTAGGCTGATTGTGAACATCAGAACACAAAGTGAATTTAGTAGTGGGGCCTTAAGAAACCAGTTTCCCTCTGTCCTTCATAGGTCAAAGCCTTCAGCCATCCCCATTCCAGAGCCAGAGAACACAGCCGAATCTCAGCACTACACAGCAAGTGATTTGAAAAGACGATTTTGATCTCACTCTGGAGAAAGTGATGTGGCTTACTATGAGCAGCAGATTTTCCCTCCTAATCACATTTCTTCAAACAAATGTTGAAATTCTTTGAAATTTGATAAACACAGCTGTTGACCTGAGCAGGTGATTAGCATGCTCACTGATAGCAGAAGGTGAGCTGTGGTTGAATGTTTCTGGGTTTGATCCCCGGGGCAGATCCACAGTATGTAGATAGAAGTGACAGTAATTTTTTTTTCCTTTTGGACTATTTGCAATAAAGAGAAGGCACAACATACTCCTAATGTAGATTAATCTTCAAGAAAACTTCATAAGATCAGGAAAAATGGAGCCAGGACCAAGGACCGAAGACCATTACGATGCCGCAACACACCAAAAACAGCAGAGTCACCAACAAACCGAAGACTGTCACCACATACATGCTGCTGACTTCCCTTCAATTTTCTGCTTAGATCTTATTTAAGATTTTTTAAATTTTTAATCATATGCAGAAAGATCTCCATCAAAACGTTGCTAGCTAGGTGGTAGTCTCTGTTGACACTTGAAAGATAAAATTTGAAGCAGCGCTACTACATGATGGGGATATTAAATACGGAAAGGTATAACAGTTGAGATTTTGCCCTCCACCACACCCAAGCTTATCATCCTACCTTCTTTTTAAATCTCAAAAGTAAGTCTTTCAAAGTTCTCTGTAGAGCTCTGGAGACAACATTTCAGTGCCAATATCAGCCTTTATGTGTCCTCTTAAATTACACAAAAACAGCAATACGGATGGAAGAATGAGCCTCCTTTCTTTTCCATCTCTGTTGTGGGCTGTGTGGTATCCCTCCTAAAATTCTTATCTCCTTCCCTAATCCCTCCAAGGTGCCTGCACTTGGAAAGAAGCCCTGTCCACTGACAGCTATGGCCTGCTGCAGCTGATGAAAATCTACAAGCCTGCTAGCTCTGGGTACTCACTGTGCAAGCAGGACTTGTGATGCACAGTGTGTGATCCAGCCCGCCTGGTGTCCGTACCAGCAGAGGAGTTCGGGTCACAGAGACCTCTGCCATGCATGTGTCTGGCAGACTGATGCAAAGAAGCAGGCAGCACAGCACATGCCTGGAATTCCAGCTCTGGAAATCTGCAGCAGAAGGACCACAAGTTAAAGTTCCACCTGAGCAATTTAGCAACTCAAAGAGATCTTGTTTTAAAATTTTTTTAACTTTTAATTTAAAGAACGGTTTGGGACTAAAGCTCAGTACAAAGATCCTAGACTTCACCTCTGAAACCACACATACACACATACACACACACACACACACACACACACACACACACACACACACACACACAATACAAGCAGCAGGAGCATGACCATGAAGCCAGGACCCAGAGGACATTGCTCTTTGATCTTAAATGTACAGCCTCCAGCACCAAGATATAATAAATTTCTATGATTTAAGATCCTCTATCCATCATATTTTGTTACACAGCCCTACCTAACTAATACAACCTATTGGTATACATTTGTGGTATATCTTATAAGTGCTCAGGAACCCACCTCATAGCATATTGCAGTCGCCGTATGGTTTTTATCTCTGCTTTATCAACTTATATTTACACTGACTCCAAGTTTTTGACAAATTCAAACAATAATCTGATAAATCTCTATATAATGATATCTCACATAATTATTTAAGCATGTCTATAAAGTGAATTCCCAAAAATAAAATTGCTGGTGCAGAGTACAGATGCGTCCATACTGAATTTTGATAGTGTCAAATTCTCTACATACCTATGACTATGTGTATTACTATCTTTGCAAAAGCTCTGTGATGTGCATTATGTGTTTACTGTCCCTGACAATAATTTATATGTTAAAGTCCCTGACAATAATTTATATGTTAAAGTCCTAAGCTGCAATGTGGCTGTACTTGCAGATGAGAAGTAATTGGTCTTAACCGAGGTGTAATATCTGGTCCTGCCCAATAAAAGGAGACATCACTTACAGTGTCCTTTTAAGAAAAGAGTCTCACTGGGTATAGTAGCATACACTCAAATCCAGCATTCAGCAGGCTGAGGCAGGAGGCTCAACATGGGTTTGGGGCCACCATGGGCTATAGAGTAAGTTCAAAGCCAACTTGGTCTACATAATGAGTTCAAGGTCAGCCTGAACTACAAAGAAGAGATACCACTCTTGTCAAAGACACACAGATCACTCTCGTCCAAGAGACACAGCTCTTTCCTCTCATGCAAAGTCTGTGAGGGGTGCTGGCCTACCAGGAAGGACAAGGAACCTCCCAGTGGAAACTGTCCTGCCAGCACCTTGACCTTGGTGCTGGATTGACATTTCCCAACTGTGGGAAATGAATTTCAGTTTAAGTTACTGAGTCTGTGATGTGCTGTTACAGTCACCTTCGTGTCCATTATATCCTGTTTACTGCTTTTACTCAGATTTCTGTCCTGTTAGTCTAGTTCTCGTTATATGAGTTCCCGCATCCAGTGATAGAGCTTGAGCACAGGAGAGCTGCTTGGAGGATTGATGAGGAGACTGGGGCCCTGGCTTCTATTCCAGTCTCGCTCTGTAAGAGGCCCTGGATGTAGGGACGATGGCTGTGACCACTGAAGACAGAAACATGAATCAGGCAGCACATGTGGTCACATTTGGAGGCTTAAATAGTCTGGATTTAAGAAAGTACGTGTAATTCTAGTCCTCAACACCCGCACAATTACAGAATTTCACATCCTCTTCCATAGACTTCAAACAAGCACCAGGGCAATTTCCCTTGACTTGAGACTGTTTTTACACCTCTCCCTCTATTAAAGAAAAAGTCAGCGGGTATCAGTTACTTTTCTACCTTTGTTCATTCCCACGTCAAACCTTTGGTACTGAAAAACATTTTTTCAAATTTTAAATCCAAAATTGTAATTTAATGCAGAGCAATTATAAGTAACAGATGCTGACAGGTTTGCACTTTTTGCTTCTACCAGAAATATATGCACACGCTGGTTCCAAATTTTTTAATATGATATCCAAATAAAGTTAGGGGCAAAGAAATGAGAGATAGCCAATTTTAAATCCACACCTATAAGCTTTAGAACTTGGATCTAGGGTGAAACTGGGAAACTAGACACATGAGGACTGCTCTGTTTGACAGATGATCCTGTTCAGTTGGGACACTGGTTCAAAGATAAAGCAAGAGTGTGATGTACAGCATAATGCTAAGAAATGCAGCACCACCAGTTCAAATCCCAGGCCTACAACTTCACTAGCTTTGTGATGTTGGCAAGCTAATCCATCACTAGGTCTCATTTTTCCAGCTGTAAAGTAAGAATGATGCTGCCTGCCTTATTGAATTACGAGAATTATGCAAGCTAAGGGGTAGAAAATGCTCACCTCTCACCCACATATTCTATGAGCAGTGCCAGTGACTAAATGGCATCCCTCTGTGTCTGCCCCACCTGTGTGCTTAGCCACCCCACGTAGCTTGTGCTTCCCACATGGTGAGCCCGGAGGGGTCTACCTCCCTTCACAGTAACAGACCCCTCCAAGAGGCTGAAAGTGTGTCCACTGCTGCTGTTTTGTACTGGTCTGTGGAGTAAGCAGACTCCATCCTCTGAAGAGAGGCTGGATACTCATGTTATAAAAAGACATGTGGCTGAATACACCACCACAGCCAACTCTGGAGTATACAACCCGCCACAGTGTGGCATTGTCACTGCTGACAGTGTCATTGTTCTTAAGAAGCTCTGCTTAGCCAGAGTAAAGTACAAAACTCTCAAACTCACATGCTCTGAAATACTTTGGTGACTTGATGGGAGAGAGCGAAGGGTACTGGCAAAGGATGATCCTCCTGTGAGCCAGCCCTGCTGACCAACCTCGCAAGCTGGTGAAGCTCCACAGCACTGCCTTTTAGTCAGTTTCTCATCACTGTGGCACAACCCCTGAGGTACACATACGATACAGAAGAAACGGTGAGTCTGGCTTGCAGTGCCGAGCTTCAGTCCTGGTCTCCTCTGGCCCTGCGGGAGCACAGCGTGGCCTGGCAGGAGCCTGTGATGGAGGTAGCTGCAGCCAGAATGCAGAGAGGAGAGAAGGGTCAGGCATGTGGTAGGCAGCCCACAACCTACCCCCCTTCCATGAGGCATCGCCTCCTGTGCCACC
Source organism: Petromus typicus (assembly GCA_004026965.1). Lineage (NCBI taxonomy): Eukaryota > Metazoa > Chordata > Mammalia > Rodentia > Petromuridae > Petromus > Petromus typicus. The sequence continues at coordinate 57,708 of PVIR01000529.1, forward strand.
ATCCAATTCTTTGTCCGACCCATATTGAAATAGTGCCCTTCTGTCCACATGGATGCATCTCCAGAAAGGGCAGCACAAGCTGCCTCTGCCAGCTCCCCAGCACTTGTGTGGGCTGAGTCCTTCTCCTAGAATGACTCTTCACCCCCATAAGCCCTCCAGGACAGAGCAGGGACAACTCTGTGTCCCTGTCAGCATGGTGCCCCAACGTCAACAGGATGGGACAGCAGCACCACCCGACCAGAGGGGCCCCATGGAGCCACCAAGGTCCGCAGCCCACACGCCCCTGCGAGGTGACGGGGACCAGACATGGCTCAGTGGTAATCAGGAAGCTGAGCTGGTGGCAAGCAGCTAATCTCAAACATAAAGGTAGAGGGGACTGGGTTATTTATAACCTTAGTGGGGTGAGGTGACCAAAAAGAGTACTGTCTAGCACGTTACCAAAGAACGTAATTCGTCAGATACATAGTCACTTTTTCAGAGACATGTAATTCACTGGGATGATTTTAAAACACAGCCCTTTGCAGCTGTAGATTAGCATTTGTGGGCATTTGACTTACCTCGTGACTTAGTAAATCAAAGCTGTTTTCCCCTTCCTGAGCTACAGCTGTCAGTTTAGGATTACACACTGACAAGGTATTTATTTGCTCTGTCTTTGCAGCAGCACAGACAGTAAAACTGTTGCAAGTGGAAATTTTTAGAAGTTACTTGCCTTCCAAATTCCTTTTCTTATAAACGGAAAAATTAAGTTTATCCATTTAAACTCTTCCTCCATTCCACTTACTGAGAACCTGAGTGTCTGTCACTCAGGTGCCCCAGGAGCCCAAGCTCTGGTCCTTGGCAGCCCAACCAGAAGTCAGGCATGAAGGATGCACCCCCCTGAAACCCTGAGGAGCCACTTGCACTCCATGGAACAAAACTAGATTCCCCAAGCTTTGTGGACTTGGAAATCTACCAACTCACTTCACTCTACCTACCAGCACATCTGGGGATATAAAATGTAAATATTTCACTGTATAGTTTATAAGGAGTATTTTCAAGAGCAGAAAAATCAGCGCACCCTTTCCATGCCACTGAGACACCCCCACATACTCATAGCATCCGGACAAGGGTCGAAGGGCAGAGCCTGGGTCTGTGAGAGCTTTGCCGACCCTCACACAAGAGCCTGGGAGAGCACTGGAGCTTGCGGGTGGGTTTGTGGATTGCAGTCCACAAGGTCTGAGAGTTCTCTGCCCTGAAACACAAACTTCACCTTTTGCACCCCGAGTTCCCTCATACACTGAAAAGCTCAGGTCAGCTAATACAGGCGTGATCAGAACTTATGGTGTGCGATTAAATTAAGACACATATTGCAGTGAATGATGTATTGCCATTTATTCCCCTCACTTCCAACACGCTCACCCCTTCGTTTGGGCCACTTTCTGGGGCGGTTCTGGAATTCTTCTTCCACAAGTGATGTTACGGAGTGTGATCAAAAATACAGAGAACACAGCTGCTGTTCACCACTCAATGCAAAGGCTGCGTTCAGCCACCTTATGCAGCAGATCTGGTGCCATGTGACTTCTGACTCATTCCCAAAGCCACGGTGACCAGGAAAGGTAAACATTGTCCATCAACTCAAGCATTCGAGGAGCCACAAACAGGGCAACTAAAAACACTCTCAGAAGAGGACTTCCAGAAGTGCCTTACAGCCCTCCCATCATACAGATGGTGGGATGAATGTATCAGCACAAGGAGCAGAGATTCATGGCAAGGGGTGCTTGCTGTGGTAATATTTTAAACCTTGAGCATTCACTGTCCTTTTCTATCCACTGCACAGGAACACATCCACCAGCCTCTCGTGGCCTATGCAAGGTGGGCACCTAGTCCTGATACTAACAGCAGAAGCACGTAGTCACTGCACACTGCATGGCACTGCCTGTCACGTCCATCATCCTCGTGAGAAACCCACGAGGGCAGCACCATCACCACCACCATTTCATGAGGAAACTGAGGCACAGGGGGATGACACAACTTGTTCAGCCTCCCAGATAGGAACTGGTAGAGCCAGACTCTGAATCCAGCACACAGCACTCATGTACCACTTCACAGATGAGGAAACCAAGGCATGCAGAGAAGCCATGTGACCTTGCTCATAAACCCAGTGAGAGGCCACATGAGATAAGGACACCAAATGTGGCAGCTACAGAGCCCATGCTCTGGGCCACTGATAGGTGGAGGCGGAGCAGCCACTGCCTCTCATGCTGAGAGTGACTCACTGCATTGGCCCCAGGTTTGCCCACCCTGCAAGGCCAACATGGCACCTCGAAGAGTAGTTGTAAGTGTGGGTGAAATGGAGAGACTTCTGCATCCTTTGACTGGAAGAGCATTGAAAACAGGTCCTCCTTGGATGGACAGCATTGTGTCTTGCAGAAGTGAAACTCTCCAATAATCCATATCACAAATGCTTTTACCAGGCTTTCTTTCAGAGAGAAAGAAAACAAAGGCTTTCAGAGGAGAAACAGAAAGCAGCCTCAGACCTACCTGGACATCCAGTGCGAGCCTTCAAGAATGTCCACCTCTGGGACTCACATCTTCTAAACAGATTTAATGAGCAAGTGAGGCTAGGCTTCCAGCAGGACATTTACATGAGGGGTGAGAAGCCTCCTGGGAAAGCTCTCACCCTGAGGGAAAAGAGGTCAGCAGACATGCTTGGCCCAGGGACAAAGCCTTAGGCACAGGAAAGCAGATGTAGTTCCAGTGCAGGGCTGTGTTCTGTCACTCACACTGGTCTCTGCTTTGCATCTGAGAGGTGGGTTGTGAGAGGAAGTGAGGAACTGTCTTGTGTAAATGCTGAGTGTGATGTATGTGCAGTGAGGAGAAAGTGGACTCTGGAGCAGGCTGACAGCACCAGATGCTGGCAAAACTCATTCTTAAAGGAATGACTGATGGCCAGCATGTCAGGATAGGTTGTGTGCTATGAGAAGACAAGGAAGAACCACCTGAAGGGAAATAGACAAGTAAAGATGGATTTCCCCTAAGGCTCAAGGACAATTATGTAAAGGTCATCAGAAGCCACATGGCTGGTCTGTAGTTCTGGGTGTGTCTGAATGATTCACTCACTGCAGAGAGAAGACCCACCCTGGTCTGGGCGGCACCAACCAACAGGCTTGGAGTCTGGACAGAATAAAAAGGGAAAGAAGAAGCAAACCTGGCTTTTGCACTTTGCGGAAACTCCAGTCTTTGCCGTTGTCTTTGGACATCAATCTCCAGGCTTCCACTAGGAAGGGACAAAAGGCTAGAGCATGGGTCCTCCATTTATGAGTCCAGGATTTGCTGAAAGGAAAATAATGTGAAATATGCAGAGTTCAGGAAGTTGCACCTAAGTTATGGAGCTCATCTATCTTCCTATGAAAGTGGCTAAAGGCACAAGTAGAAATATTCTTAAAGGTCTATGGAAGAAAAGAAGAGGGTGAAGAAAGTCCAGGATTTATTTTCAAATCTTCTCTACTACTTTAAAGCACAGTCTTAAGAGACAAACACTGAGGTCATCCCTTCTACAACCTCTGTTGGCATCAGCACACACCACCTCTGCCTGTCTCCACTTTGTGTGTTGGGTAATCATTAGCTAGGTCCCCTTCAAGGACAAACTGTCAGCTTCACCTACAGTGTCCATCCCACTGGATTCTGAGGTAATTAACTCACTCTATACTGTCTGATGTATACAGTAGTTTGAGGACAACCTCACACGTTTATTTCCACAAGTGCTATCTTGATCGGCAGGTAGAAAGTCAAGGTGAGATAAGGAGACAAGGACCCGTCCTTTGGGATCTGTTGATCAGTGCTGTAGTGATCCTTCATCTCTGCATTGGCGGACTCTCAGTGACTGGACCCGCCAAACCCAGAGGGAGGCAGCATGTCCCAAGCATCTCAGCAGCAGCAAGACTCCCAGCATCCTTCCCCTGGAGGTGTCCATTGCCAAACACTCCTGTCAGGTGAGAGGAGGAGGCTTCCTGTGTGTCCACTCCTGCCCACAGCTGCCTACCTGGTTTCTGTCTTCTCACAGGGAGTCAAGTGTGCAAACTCGGCCATAAGGGACTCATCCTTGGTACAATCCAGGGGACAGACATGGTTACGAATCTGGGCTAGATTACTCACGTACAGTCACGTTGGAGAATCAGGATATAGAGAAAAAGCAACAACCAACACACTGAGAATAAAGGAGTGCAGAAGGGAGGAGCACATGGCCTGGTGCTTCTCAGCCTGCCCATGTGAGCGCTGAAGGTCCCCTCTCCTGGCCCGGTGACAGCCTCACCACATCAGCAGTCAAGTCACTGGTGACCTCGTGCAGGCCGGAGCTCATATGACCTTGGTGTCTTCCTGCTTCCTGACTTCACTCTGCAGTTCTGAGCCCCAGAGCTAGCGTGGTTCATCCAGAGGCTTCTGACATCCACTCACTTGTCCTGCACACAGCTCTAAGTTTAGGACTTGAACTGCAAGACCATGACTTCCTATTTGTTTCCAAACCTCAGTCTGCCCTCCATCTCAGTAAAAGAAAACTGTCATGTAGCCAAACATCTCAGTGTCATCCACATCGCTCTTCCTCTCAGAACTCCCTAACCTTCCACACACACGCCCATCTGGCCCTGCCTCACCTTCTCCATGTGTGTCATGAGCTGGGTGATTTATACCCACCTCTCTGGTTCATCCCTCATCCTGACCCCCCTTACCTTTCCCCAGACTTCCATAAACAAGCAGAATGGGTCTCCTTGCTCCCGTTCCTGGCTTCCTGTGATCCATTCCTCACAGAGCAGCCACGGTAATATTTTAAAGTGAAAGTCAGATCGTCTCTCTCTTCCGTGTGAAAAGTCCCAGTGGTTTCCATCACACTGAAAACTGGGCCCCATTCTCTCTCCCGTGACCCTGGGCCTGCACTGACCGGCCACCTGCCTCGCTCCGTCGCGCTCTCCCTTCCTCATCAGCTTCGGCTGCTGTGGTCTCCATTCTAAGCCGCCAACTCCTCGAGCTCATTCCAGCTCGTGCAGATTTGCGCTTGCTGTCAGTGCTACCTGGAGTCCTGATCTGTCTCCAGCTCCTCAAGTAACTGGCTCTTTTGCAGCCCTCAGGTCTCGATGCAAATGTTTCCTGCTCCAAGACTCTTTTCCTGGTCACCCTAATCACAGTGACACCCCAACTCACCATCTCTCCTGGCACGACACGATTCCTTCCCAGAACTCCATCAGTCTGACAGGACATAGTTTGTACAGCGATTTCCTGGCTCACCCACCCCGCCCCCCATAACCTCACCGCACCACTGCAGAGGCTCCACCTGTCTTCAGCTCTCTGTCCTCAGGGTCCAGCACAGTGCCTGGAACAGATACTCAATAAGTAATTATTCAATAAATACATAAATTAATCTACAAATATTCTCAATGAATATCCTTTCATTATTAAAATGAAATAAGTATAAAACAAATGCAAATACATGTCACTCAGGGAACAATAAATTAATGTTTGAAGGCAGGAAGAACTTCCTATCTTGGGTTACCACATGCAAAACACACCTACAATGTAAAAATTCTCATCCACCAGATTTCACAAAAGGAGACTAGGTAGGAGGGGAGGCTACCTTGTGGTCATCTTCAAGAGGCAAGCAGCTCAGTTCTGAGTGGATACCAGGGACGAGTTGAGGAATTCAGTGTTGATGAATTGGGAGAGAAGTGTCTCTTTTTTTTTTTTTTTTTTTTAGGTTTTTTGAGACAGGGTCTCACTTTGTGCTTCTGGCTGGCCCTGAGCTCAGCCTCAGACTCACATCACAGCAATCCTCCTGCCTCTGCCTCCCAAGTGCTGGGATTGTAGGCGTGAGCCACCATGCCTGACACTGTGGTATGTGGTACTGGTTGCTGCTGAGCGTGAGTCTCCACACCCAGTATAGGTATATGGTTACCAGGGATTGAACCCGGGCCCTTGCACTTGCAAGACAGGCGCCGGAACCATTGAGCTAACTCCCTGGCCCCGAGAAGTGCCTCATTTTCCCACAGTTGTTGTAATAAACTGTCCCAGCCTGTAGCTCAAAGGAACGCAAACATACAAGGTCAAAGTCTGGCAGCCAGGACTTCAGAAATGGCTCTCATGTGCCACATGACACATAGTCAGGCTGCCTTCTTTTGGGAACTGTGGGAGAGAATCTGTCTCCCTGGCTTCCCTAAGCTGCTTAAAGACACTTGCATCCTCACCTCCTGGGTCACTCAGACCTTATATCCATCCCCTCGTCCTCTCTGTCTTTGACCCTCTTGCTCCCTCTGACAACAGTGCTCGGGGAAACCTCGGCCCAGTCCTAACAGAGCACCATCCTCCCGTCCCAAGATCCCACAGTGCACAGACAAGTCCCTGACATTCTCAAAACCACCAAGAGCTGCTGTTGATTTGAATTATATCTGCTGGTTTATTACCATGTTAGAAATTTAAACTGGGAAACTTTTAACAATTTTTAAAATTTTAAACTAATGGTAATAAACCCTATCACACATTACATAAATAAGATACAGTTTATGAAAAAAAAAGATATTTCCCAAACCAAGAATAAATGAACGGTGAAAAGACTGATGTTAGTTTACATTTTTGCCAGTCTCCTAAAAGTCTGGCTAAGTAACAGACAACTAGAGTCTCATCTGCCTCTGCAGTTAGTCTGTTGTAATATCACATTTGATAGAGCACCAGGAAACTCGCTGTGAATCCATCAGAGTGAGAATGAGACCTGGTGTACCCTAGAAATGATATCAGGCCCCCCAAGAAGCACCACTGTCCTAGCACCTAAATCCCTGTAACTTGCTGTATGCATAACAGTCTTTTCCTCCGAGCTCCTCCACACTCAGTGGCTGAACTTCCTCTTTTGCTTCAAGACTCCAATACCACTGCTTTGGGAAAGTCGCTCCTGAGCCCTTGGGTGGGTTAGAGTCTCCTCCTCTGGCTATGGGAGCTCACTGTCTTTCTCTCTGGCTGTTCCTCCCTCTGTGTCCTCAAGACCCTGTTACTCTCCCTCTGGGAGCCCAGCTCACAATGAGCTGCCTGACAAAAACCACATCCTGGTCTCAGCTGGGTCCCTACATGAGTGATGCGTTGTGTTTACTGAACACAGAGAGACAGATCGCACCTTGCGGCAATGAGAGCATCCCAGGAGGGCTCAGAAACCAGCAATGAGGTGGGTGCTCCTGCTGCTGCAGGCTCTGCTCCTGCCCACTAGGACCAGACCCAAGCAAAGTCCTCTGGCACTTCCGTGGGACACTCATGCTCTCCCTACCGATGGATCTGGAGAATGTGGGTAGTCCCTGAGCAGAGGAAATGCCTGTGGAGCCCTAGGGACCTTGGTGCCCCCAGTCACACCTTGTGCTCTGTGTCCCCACAGTGAAGGTCAGGACTCCCCACTATGTGCCTTGCAGCCTGGCTAAAAAGAAAAAGCACTGAATATATGAAAATCTAGTGATGAAGAGCATTTGAGAAGGAGTTGTTCAGTGCTGCTGAATAAACCTGGTGAGCAGACTTTATTCCAGGCCACTGAGACAAGCAAGGGGACCACGGCAGTGAGATTTTGTAGAGAAGAGATTGGGTTGAAGGCCAAAAGCAGCACAGGCCAATGGGTACTGAAAGCCAAGGAGCCCAGCAGGATCAGTACTCGGAAATTACTAAGAGGAGACATCCAGGATAGGGGCAGTCGGGAAGAGCTATGTGAACCGCGCTCTTGCTGAAGGCAGAACCTAGTTAGTGCTCGGCCCTCGCCTGGGTACGGCAGGTGGGTGTCCTGACGAAATGCCAAGCAGTCCTCGCAGGCAGGGCACTTGCTAACCTGACTCAGTCAGCTTCCTGCTGACACTGAATTCCATGGGGAACTGTGCAGACGGGCTCAGGAGAAGGTTCAGGAGCCTGGATAAAGTTTGACCAAGGAAGGAAGCTTTGTCCAGAGTTAGTCCTATGTCGGTAGTTGCAGTTTGCGTAAGATCTTGATACAGTTTTCTAGAAAATGCCAGTGAACCTAACCAGCAGCCTTCTTTATTTGTCCCCAGACATACTGGAAAAGATAGGTGGTGGCATTGCTTTGATTCCATGATTCACATCTCAGGCCATGTCTATCAGGCCCAATGGCCAGGCCACTGTTCCTCAAAGGGCAGCGCAGCTTATTCAGCTGTGTGCTTCAAAATGCATTGTTAAATTATAAGAAATGGAAGACTTTGCCGTGTCAGTCCCAACACATACCAGGAATTTTGCGTCTTCCTCTCTGCCTGCCTGGCTATGCAAACGCTTAACAGGAGGTGTGCAGTTTGAATTGTATGACAGGGAAGGAGAGGCCTGGCAGAGGGCCAGCACCAGGTGCGGCCTCCCGAAAACCCACCGAGGAAGCTGCTCCGAAATCTGCTGCTGAACCGTGCTGGGACAACACTTCCCATTGGCTGCTATATTCCAAAGCAGTAGATGCACAAAAGCCAATTTATTTCTACAAGACACAAGATTCTTGTTATGGAAAACAATGGAAGTTCAAAGATTCAACAAGAGATCAACCAAGTCTTTCTTTGAATGCATCAGCGTTGGACTTGGATCATCATCTGCCAATGGCTGACTGCCCCCAGCGCTGCTGGTTCCCTCCCTATTTTCTCCAACACAAGAATTTCCCCTAAGAAAGTCCTTTGAATTCAATGCTATGTTGACATCTCCTTCTTTGGGAAAGAGGACCACTACAACAGACAACACTGGATACCATGTTGAAGAAGGAACATCACACTGGAAAATACTTGTCCGTTTCTGTTTCTCTCTAGTTCCGTCAGCCAACTTCTGACACCCACTTTTCCTCAGGTCCCAAATGTTGGATGTAGGGGCTCCAAGTTCCCACCTACATCACCCTTGAAATGCTCTGGCTCCCATCCTCCCACTGACAACTCCAGGATTACTATATCCCAGGAGGTAGCATGCCCATCCCAGCATATCTGGGTGAGATGTCACATTTCCACATAGTCCTCTTGGCTGAGAGGTGTCTTCCCCAGGTACCCCGGGGACACCGGGGAGTAGAAGGTGTTTTCCTTCATCCATGCTGCTACCTTGGAGCCTCATGGTGAGGTGCTCGCTTGAGAGCCTTGGTATCTCAAGTGACGAGATTCTCCCAACCTAGCAAGAGATGAGGGTCATCTTCGCTGTCCCCCCACCCTGTGCCAGGCTTCCCTTCACATGCTCAGTACATGTACTTCTCAAAGACATGAAGTCTGACATGTTGCTGCTGAACTGTGAAAGGCTATGTCTCTGGGCTTAGCTTGGCTGCCTGAGAGAGAAAAAACTCAACTAACTGTGGCTTCAGTCTTAAAACAGAAAGAAGCACCGCAGGGAGACAGTGTAGGGCTGGAGGGGGTCACCACCTGTCTAACTGAGAACCCGAATTCCACCTGCTTTTCCACCACACTGTCAGAAGGCCCCAGGTGATTGCTAGAGCTGCAGCGGCACATCGTGTCTCCACTGTAGAATGAAGAGTGGAAGGGTTTGCTTCCTCTGTCCGTGAATTGTTCGCCCACGCTCTGCTTTCTGTCTCACTGGCTGAAATGGAGCCATGCAGCTTCACCTCAGTGCAAGACCCCAGAAGGATGACAAAGCTGGCTGAACAGCAGGGTTCTGGTCTCCACAGAGAGAGAGCTGGATACTGGGAAGCCACCTGCCATTTCCACCACAGACACCAATGGGGAAAAGACACCTGTGAGAATGAAAGAAAGAGGATTCCCAAAGAAAGAGTGAATCAGACACAGGACAGCCACTGACCAGCAGCCAGAGGGTCATGGTTTCCATCACAATAAAAATTAGTACCTTACCCTAAAACAAACACAAACATGGTTTATATTGTTTAATATGCAGTGCTGACTCACTCCTATGGCACTGCAATTTGAGTCCAGATGCTTTTTAAATGCTCTGTCTAGAAGTCAGACTGTTAGGGTACATACTCATGTATTCACTTGCTTGGTATTCATTTAAGGACTAAGCATTGCAGGTTAAAAAAACCAAGTGATGCAAGTCTGTCTTCCAAATGGTCATCCAAAGAGGAGGCTAGAGAGAAGTCACCAGATGCAGGAGTCTCAGTGTCATACAGCACACAGTGTCATACAGCACACAGCGTCCCGGGGCATGGAGGGCCCCCTCTGGCCAGGAGGAGCAGTTTCAGAACAAAGACGAACACTGTACTGCTGTTCTGAAGGATGTATAAAGGTTTAGTAGGTGGAAAAGGAGAGATTAGAGACACTAACTAGATCCAGAAAGTGTGGCTAACCAGGAGGGAAATTTGATGAGTGCAATGTGAGGGTTGAGTTTCCCTGTGTAACCTGGGCTGGCTTGGGCACTGCCTGGGTGGGGGTTGGAGGAGCACTTCCAGGGATGGCAGCATGCTCAGAGAGACTTGCCTGTGGGGTCTGTAACTGCTGTGCTGCCAGCCGCCATGGACAGCAGCTTTGCTAGTCCTCAGTGTCTCTGCCTCACTCCGTGCGCCCTGGGTGGAGGCCTTGGAAACTGAGAGGCAAATTAAACCTCTCCTGGCTGGGGACTTGGCTCAGTGGCACCACGCCTGCCTCATAAACCAGAGGTCCTGAGTGCGATTCCCAGTTCAAAATTAACAGTCATATTAAACCTTCTTCTCCTTATGTTGTGGGTGGGTATCGGGAAAGCTGACATATTCCTCAAACCTCAGATAAAGAAAAATGTGCTCTGTGTAGAACAACATGAAACAGGATCCCCCTTCCCTCCCCTTCTCTCCCTTCCCTCCCCTTCCCTCCCCTTCCCCTCCGCTGCCCTCCCCTTGTCTCTCTGATCAGTAGTTAAGCACTGGTCAGTCATCCCTTACCAGGAAAACCACAGGAGCTAAACTTTGTGGGTATGGCCACGTGTTTCCAGGTGATGCCATGAAAAGGCTCGGGTAGAACATCCTCTACCTGCAGGTATCTGAGATCCGAATGAGGCCCATCCCCATCGACCACCTAGTAGGAAGGAAGAAGACCTCGAGGCATGAGAAGAGTATCAGGGGTTCAGAAAAGCTCCCCACTTCCACTTGGGGTAGTGAGCTGGAATAAGGAATACATGGGGAAGCCTGTGTGAAATCCTGTGTACTGCTGGAAAAAGCGGCACCCATCCGGTCCTCTGTCATATTACATGATTACGACTTATGGGAGTGCAGGAGCTTCTTGGGGAAATCAGGTCCAGGACTGTACCCTCTTCCAGAACCTCACTTCTGCTGTGCAAGGAGCCCTGCCAGGGTGGGCTCAGGCAGTGGACAGGGTCTGAGCCTGGGGGTCCAGCAACCACCGCCCAGCGGCATAGGACTCATCAGATTTCAGGTCGCAGCCCTGCCCAAGGTCTCAAAGCCAAGCCCCACAACCAGTTTTTTAAAAATACGATGTAGGATAGAAGGGGACAGAATGGAACACAATGAACAGAGTGGAATGCAATAGAAAAATACAGTGCGCTACCCACGGTAAGTGTCACTTTGTTAAACTTTGCAAAACTATGTATATGTGCGTGTACACATATACACATATTGTAAGCTTTGACTAAAATATACTTTAAATTGTGGGTTCTGAGCCACACAAAGAAATTGCTATCCAAATATACCTCTGTCTTAATAGGTCTTCCCAAACTGCAAAGATCAGAAAAACCAAAGGTGGGACTTCTCATCGTCTCTTGTAGTTAAAATTTAAACTGAACAAACAAATGTAGAAGACGCAGAAGGCATGGAAGGCAACGGTGATGAAAGTCTCACTCTTGCCCTTCTGATGCTGCTCACGCTGATGGTTTCACAGCAGGAGCAGAGGCTGAGGACTGTCACCAACAAGTGCAAGCTCGTGTCTGCAGCTGCAGAGCCGGCAGAGGAGGCTCAGCGCTGGACGCCGTGGTTGTGGTGCCGTTTTGCTCCATTCTTCACCCAGTGACCAAATACCTGAGACAACCGAAGAAGTAACTGGGTTCATGGCTTCAGAGGCCTCAGTCTACGGCGGCTGCTGTGGCCTGTGTCTGGGAAGAAACATGAAGGAAGGCAGAACAGAAGGAAGCTACTCATCTCACGGCAGCGAGAAGCAGGGAGGAAAGAGCTGAGGGGAAGGGAAGGGGACAAGTCATCGTCCCCAGGGCTGCACTCCAGCTCCAGCCCCTTCAACCTCTCCTGGTTTCCGCGCAGTCAGAAACAAGCTGAGGACTGTCAGCTCCACCTCTGAGTTTCCATCTTTCCTACTAATGCCACCAAATTATGCATGTAACAGTGGGGTGATCTGCCAACAAACATTAGAGCCCTGTGGGGCCGGGGAGTTAGCTCAGTGGTTCCGGCACCTGTCTTGCAAGCACAAGGGCCCGGGTTCATCCCCGGTAACCACACAACAATACTGGGCGTGGAGACTCACACCCAGCAGCAACCAGTACCACATACCACAGTGCCAGGTGTGGTAGCTCACGCCTGTAATCGCAGCACATGGGAGGCAGAGGCAGGAGGATTGCTGTGGTGTGAGTTCAAGGCTGAGCTCAGGGCCAGCCTGAACTACAAAGCGAGACCTTGCCTCAAAAAAAAAAAAAAAAAAAATTAGAGCCCTGTGATCCAGTCACCTCTGGAGGGCTTGCCTCTGAGCACAGAAGCCTTTGGTGGGATGTCTCAGACCTAAGGCATCGTCACTGTGGCTTTTCCTCATCAAGGAGCCACAGCTGGGCCAGCATGTCCCTGGGCCCGTGGGTCACTGCATCACTTGCTAGTTCCTGGCTTCCTGATCGCAGCAGAGCACTGGTTCTGTGCCATGGGGCTGGAAGGCCATGTGAAAGGCTCAACCGGCTCTTCCAGCCATTCACAGGTTTTATGACAGTCTCATTTCCTTTCTGACTAAAAATAGTGAGAATGGTTTATGTTAGCTGCTACTAAATCTCATGGGACAACAGAAAAAAATTCAGAGACACTAAAAGATTCACCCAAATTTCACCTCAGAGTTGAGAGAGTAGCAAGGCTGGGCCTGGAACCTGGTCCTTTCCACACATGGCATTTGTGCAGGGATGAAAGGAGGGAATGATAGGATTCCTACAGAATGGAGCTTGTAGCCCCGCATCGCATCCCTGTAGCCTCCTTCACCAAAGGAATCACCCACGAGATGCAAATACACGACAAAGATGAAATGTTTGTTTAAAGGCAGAACAACCCAAGACTCCCACAAAGCAGAGCCTCTAAGGAAATCTGGGCCGGAGCTGGCCTGGCCTCTCCCCACACATGAAGGTGGGGGACCTGCACGCAGACCCCGGCTAAGCGGAAGGAGGGGCTGGCCCCATGCCGCGGCCCTGAGTGGGTGACACCTGGGCGTGGGACCCACAGGGGGGATTCTCACACGGTGGGAGGAGACCCAAAGAGGAGGAGGACAGGTTCCAAACGTCCTGGACGCTCCGCTTTCCTCCCAGAACACTGGCCTCGGGTCCCATGTTGATGAGGAAGAAAACCCACAGGCCAAGAAGGAAGAGTGCAAGCGGGTGCATTTGAAGGACACAAAGACAAGAAGTAAAAGATATCAAGGCAAAGAGGTAAAGCTCGGGGTGGGAGCTGGGTGGCGTCCTGCAGGGTACCCGAAGCGCCCTTCATCTGGGTTTTTACTCAGTTTAGAATTGAGTTAGACTGCCGTGTCTCCACCCTACAGGAGACTACATATTTTTAGTGTCCAGCCTGTGCAGTGTCCACACAGGGCCCCTGTGCCCTTGAGCCAGTGAGTGGGAGGCCCCAGACAGACGGGGTCATCAGCAGGTGTCTGTGTAAGGTTCGGCAGGGTGGTGAGAGCGGACTAGACGCTGGGGCTGCTGTCCTCGCTCCCTCTTAGAGACCCAACTGTTGTCCAGTTACTCCTGTCTTAGGAGAGAATATAAATGCAGACAGTTTCCAGGAATGCGCAGAGCATTGATCAGACCTGTGCTTCCCCTTCAGAATTCAAGGCAGGCTGCCTGTGACCCCAGTACTTGGGAGGCTGAGGCAGGAGGATCATGAGTATGAGGCTAGCATAGGCTACATAGGTTGTGTTACATAGGGAGACCCTGTCTCAAAACTACAACAATCGAAGAATCTTCCCGAATTCAGAGGTCTTCTATCAGCTCCGCTACAACAACGGACGCACACAGCAGATGACCGTGTCCTCTAGACTGATGGAGAACACGGAACTCTCCGCCTCTGGCTGGGCTGGCATCGCTCTGTCCTCTTCTAAGGTGAAGCTATTTGGTAAGATGGCATTTGTCTTCTGCTGGTGAGTTTATTTTATCACAGACTTACTGGGAAAGAGAAAAAAAAAACACATAGTGCAACTTCCCACAATAAAGTAAATATCACAAGATAAATGGCAATGTTGGAAAGGAAAGCACTTAGGGACCGGAACGGTCAGACACAAACAGTTTCGAGACTATTAGCTGTTAGAGGTTATGTCTTATGTCACCCAAAAGGGTTTTCCTCTAGATTTATAGTGTGATCTCATGGAAGATTTATGGTCATCTTAATTTTTTCCCCATTTTAACTTTCGCCTGGAATTTTTCCTGGGTCATTTAGGAATAAGAAGTTGCTGGGTTTCAAAAAATGCTTTGTAGAGCACTTTCAGCAGCTTGAGCATCTTTAGTACAAATCAGGGGGATGATCACATCGCCTCCCCTGTGCCTCTCAGCTGCTCTTTGCCCCTCTGCATGCTGTTCCAGGGGACAAGGACCACAGGGGGACCCTTGTGCAGGGGCAGGAGGACTGAGTGGAGATTCAGAGGGGGAGGGGGATGGGGAGAGTGGGGGAGGGTGGGGGAGGGGTTGCGGGGGCTCAGTGCTGGGTGAGCCCTGTGCTCACCATTCTCCTCTCCGTTCCAGCCTGGGACAGATGTCACCATCTGGTCACAGACACTCATTTTCTCACCCAAGGCAACACTCATTCCATTGATTTTAGACTTGGACCCTTGACTTGTTTTGGTTCACGGAAGGAAGCAGATGTGACTTTTGCCTCTGTGGAGCAGAAGGGCTTTCGATCTGTTTGTCTTTTTGACAGTCGCATTGTGTAGTTCAGCTGGCCTTGAATTCATGGTGATCCTCCTGCCTCAGCCTTCTGAGTGCTGGAACTGGAGGCGTCCCCCTCCACACGATGCTTGGAGCGGAAGTGCGGTAGCGTTCCTGCACCCGTGCCCTCCACCTTGCAAAGAGCTCTTCCTGATGAGGCCCTGAGAAATAAGCCAGACCCAGGAAAGCAAACATTCCATGATCTCGTCCATGTATGGAAGCTGAAACAGTCAAACTTGTAGAAGCAGTGACTGGACAGTGGTGGTTGGAGGCTTGGGGAAAAGTCATCAAGGAGACACAGGTTGATTATGCAAGGTGAAGAGGTGGTCAGTGCTGGGCAGGGTGACTATGCAGCCAGCAGAAGGGTGCGTGTGTTCCAGGCTACCGAGAAGGTGGTCTGTAGGCAGTCTCGCCAGAAACAGAATGGGAGGAGGGCGGGAAGGACCGAGAGAAGATGGATGGTTCCAGGACAGGCGCCCAGATGGTGCTGGCCCCTGTGGTCCACCACACTGATCCCGAGGGCGTGCGGCCTCCCTGTGCTACACCTTCACTCTGCCAGGAAAGTGCAGGGAGCCATGTGCCAGCCGGCAGGCATGGAGGAGCCAGGCGGAGCACCACGCTCCCTTCCCTTGCTTCCCAGCACAGGCCGTCTGAGGGGGCAGCTGGGCTTTTATCTCCCCTGCTTTTTTCTTTTTGTAACTGATACCAGGCACTGAAATGTCCACCTGCCCATCCATTTATGTGTCATCCCTGACAGAGTCTTGCTGTGTGCTCAGGCGGGACTCAAACTTCTGACCCTCCTGCCTCAGCCCCCACCCCGCCCCCCCAGTGAGGGGATGGAAGGAGGGCAGCCCCTCGCAGCGGTTATCTCTCTAATTTAGGGATGAATGAAAAGCAGGCACAGCAGGCACTGTGTCCCAACCTCTCCCCTGCGCCCTCCTTTTCCCCAGTAACAGGGTGTGGGACTGATCGCAGACACGGGATGGAGGGAGACTGCCCCAGCTGGGTCAGGGGATCCACAAGACCCACAGCCTGTCTCTGCCCCTCAGTCCTCACAGCTGGCCTGGCCCCTGGGGTCCCTTGGGACCCCCGGACGCAGTGCTCCCTCCTGCCTGCTTCCCGGCCTCCCTCCTCCAGCCTTGCTCTGGGCCCTCGCTCTTGCTGTGTCTGCGGCAGCAGGTACGAAAGGGTAAACCAAGTCATGGGGTGGGGCATAAGTCTGGTAGGACTGGCGTGTAAATGCTTGAGAGAAAAGGAGAGACTCTCCCCACCCTCCGCTCGGCTCCTCCTCCTCCTGCATTTTCTTCTCTTCCTCTATCCTCTCATCTCTTTCTCCCTCCCCTCTCTCCCTTTTTCTCCTCTCTCTCTCTTACTCCCTCCTTCCCTCTGAAAATGCATGGAGGAAACCCAGTACGAGCCCAGCAGGAAGGTGGCAGCCCCAAATCACAAGGGGTGCTTCACCTGGCGCTGCCTGAGGGACCTCGGTCACCTTTCCGCCCTCCCACTGTCTGCAGTGGGCAGCAGGGCCCAGGCTGGCGGCCCAGGCTGCGTTCTCCTTCTCCCTGCTGTGGCCACCATGTCTCAGCTGTCACCCTGTCCCTGCCGACCGGGCTCGAGAGCTCTGCCTCCTCCAGCCTCATCCTTGTCCTTGACCCCTACCAGGACCCCACTGCTCCCCTCTGAAAAGAGCTGGGGTGTCTGTGTCGCAGGGTCACTCTGACGAACTCAAGGTGGATGCCAGGGAAGCAGCGGCCACTGCAGAGTCCAAGGGGCGCAGGGCCAGGTCCCTGAGTCCTCACGTTGGCCGTGGGGTTCAAACGGGGAGCCTAACAGCAATATACGCAGCAGGATGGGGACACCGCTTCAAAAGACCAAGTCAGAAGAGCCTCTGCACACAGCGCTGAGCGACAGTTTGTTCTTAGAGCTTTTCAATGGGGACTTTCTTTTTTTTTTTTTTAATTTTTTAATCTTTATTGGTACATTACAATGGGGACTTTCTAATACCATGCAGACACTGCCATAAACAGTCTCTCCAAAGCAACGACTGTGGGGAAGAGAGGAGAGACGACAAAGTGAATGGAGGTGAGGACAGGGCTCAACCTTTCCACACCAGGGACTGTGGCTGCTCAGTGGGCTCAGGCTGGGATTCATGAGATGGGGAATGAGGTGAAAACTTCACCTTCTTCCCTTTGCAACACCCCTATTCTAGACCCTAAAAGCTACAAACTGGAGAGGTTGAGAAAGTGCAAATCGGAGACCCCAGCAGCCCCGGGAATACGGAAGGGTGACTCCATGGAAGGCAACACACACAAAGTCTGGTGTGGTGGAGGACTCCTTAATCCCAGCACTCAGGAGGCTGAGGCTGCAGGATCGCCAGCATGAGTTCGAGGCCAGCCTGGGCTACACAGTGAGCGCAAGGCCAGCCCCCGTCTCAGAGACAGAGGAGGAGAAGGAAGTGGAGAAGATCCATTGTCTGCTCGCCTCTCTAACGCAACACAGACCTGGACTTGTCTGTGCTGCTGATGCCACCTTTTTGGGGACCTGCCCTAAGCCCACCACACCCTGAGCCCTGGGCCCAGCTAGGGCAACACGGGCTGGGAGACTCGAGTTCATTTCTGAACATGACAGTGATGTGCTGAGTCCTGATTCACTCACAGGATGTTTCATCTTAAATGTTTGTTTACTGGTGTTTACGTTCTAGTTTATGATTTTTTTAAATTAGTACATGCTTGTCATATATTCACCATGCGGAAATTGTACGTACACAAAATGCATCTTGATTATTTTTTAACTTTGTGCCTTTGGGGAGAACTGGGAGCCTCTTCGACTCCAAGAGGCTCAGCAGAACTGAGGTCTCGTGGCTCCAGGCAGGGCCTCGTGCAGGCAGCATGGTGACCAGTTAGCCACTCAGGGCAAGCAGAAACCCTTGTGAGGTCAATGGTTCAGTAGAGGAAGTGTCCATCCATAAGGCCAGCAGGTTGAGGGTCTTCCAGGAGCAGACCAAGGCTGACTTCTTCTATGCTTTAGGCAGTATGGGGTCTCAGGTTTCCTTCTGGTGTTGGCTGAGGTGGGGGTGGGACTCTCATCTTTTTGGAAAATCCACAGCCAGTGAACCCAAAGGGAAAGAACAAGGATGGAGCCTGTATGTCACCCTCAGAATCTCCACAGCAGTCTGGAGACACCCACTCATCTCTGCTGGCCCTCCTCCCGGCCTTCCTACTGACCCCTGCTCTGGCCCCTTGGTGACCCCAGGCACAGGCTGTTAGGCTTCCCGCTCAAGGAGGGGACTGCCACTGAGTACCCCGAAGGCTGACTAACTGTTTAACCCCTGGCAGGCAGTCCAGATAGAAACGTGGTAGTCTCAAAAATGTGCTGCCTTTGGCCAGACACAGAGATGCATGCCTAGGAGTGCAGCACTCGGAACGCTGAGACAAGGTTCAACAGCAGTTGAGGCCAGCCTGGGGAACATAGCAAGAACTTGTCTCAAATCCACAGGGAATGGCTGCTTTGTGTCCTGCTGCAGGGAGAGTGGTTGACCAGCTGCCCCAGAGGCTGCAGGGCTCTGAATCCATCCTCATCTGTGTCCCCAGCACTGAGCTGACTGTAGCCTGCGGTCCCGCCTGCGCTCCTTACCTCCCTTCCTTTCAGGTGGGCAGCTGGCCTTGCCCAGGGCCTCAAGTTCTGCACCAGCTCCAGGACCCTCCCGCGTCTTCGCAGAGGGCCCCAGGACTCGAAGACGTCTGCAAAATGCACACCTGAAGACTCCTAGAGGGGTGATGGATCAGAGCAAGCGACTCAGCCTGTGGATACCAACCCCTGGGCGTGCCCAAGCGGAAGCCAGCGGATGCCCCTCTTTTTGGAGTCTTGTATTTCTGTTTTCTTTGGAGATAGAGTCCTGCTATGGTCTCAAATTCATGGCAATCCTCTTGCCTCCGCTTCCTAAGTAGTGGGGTGACAAGCGGGCGCCCCACACACCCCACACGTCTTGTGGTGAGCATCAACTGTGTCTAGCTTCCTAATAGCTTCTTTAGAATCGCTGGCCACCCCAGGTGAGTCAAGATCTGAGGCAGCTTCGCTTTGGGCCTGTGCCAAGATGGGGCAAATGACAAAACCTGGGAGCTCTTTGTGGTTGTTGCTGGATTCCATCTACAGAATGATGCCGTAATATTAAATAAGCTCCCTCGAACCAGCCCAGCCGCCCACTTCTTCGGCATTTGGAGACTGTGATGGGGCCTCCCCCGGTGCGGGGGTGGGAGGGCCTGTGACAAATGACCTGAGCCTTCTTGACAGGACCTTTCTGCATAGACAGCCGCACCGCATCACAGCCTGAAAGAAATAGAAGCCACCAGCCCTCCAGGAGGAAGTCCCACTTCCGGCCTGCACCACGCAGCCCAAACGCTCGCTCCGCTGGGCTCTAGGGCAGCCAGGCGCCTCAGTCCCGAAGCAGAGTCTGGGTTCCCAAGTGGAGCGTCCGCTGTGTCAGCGTTAGCGTCAACGTGATTGCTCTCACAGGACCGCAGGGCCCTCGGATCCTTCCGAAGCGTAATCGGAATCGTGGTCTGTGCAGCCTCAGCTGGCCCTGAGGGGAAGCCTGTCCCTGGGAGGGTCACCTGACCCCTGCGTCCAGCATCTACTCAACCCCATATTGTTCCAGTACCTCAGTTTCCCCAACCATAAAACTCAGCTGTGCAACTCGGGAGTCTTAATGAGCGTGAGACTTTCCTGGATAAATTAACCAGGTGCCGGAAACATCTGCGGGTCGTGTGGAATCTGCTGTATAAACAGAGGAGAGTATCCAGACACCCAGAACTGCGGCGAGAGGTCACGCCCAGCGCGTGAGGCGGCATGGTGGGACGTGAGGCTCTTCTTTCTCCACTGGTCAGGGTTATATGCGAAGGACTCACCCTTACTGTGCTCCTCCATAATCAGAGGGAGGGTCCCTCCAAAACGAACTATCCCCAGAACTACATATGCTGCACAGAGACTAAGGAAAACCCATCTTATTCACCATCTCAACTCCACAGGAGGCCTCTGCACACCCTGTCACGCTAAGAAAGAACTTGAGTTAATCATCCTAGCAAAATACGACCTTACTGCAGAAAGTTGGCACAGGATTTCAGATTGCCTTTGTCATATCTCCAGGTTCTGGAGACTCCATGTTTAAGACTTTATTAGAGCAGAAGATACTAAGCAATTGGTAGACCAGTTAACCCTCACAGAAGTCAACTTGACACAGCCTATAGAAGATATGCAGCCCAGACTTAGGTTTCCAAAAGCCCAGCTCAATCCTCTTCCCTTTACAACACACTGCTTCCTTTTGTCTATGGTTAAGACCAAAAAATCACAGCCCAGAGGCCAAATCCAGACTAACTTTCCATTTTGTAAATGAAGTTTCATGGGAACACAGCCTTCTACATAGAGCTATGGTGGTCTTCCCATGAGGACAGCAGAGAGTTGAGTAGCTCTGAAAAGAACAAGTGGCACACAAAGCCAGGACACTTATTACTGGGTCACTTACAGGAAAAAAAAAAAGGTTGACCCTTGCTTTACAGCTTCTTTCTCCCCCAGTGCTGTGTGTGTCCTGGATTTGACTACCAGGAATGAGAACCCTGGGATTACATTCTTTTTTTTTTTTTTTTTTTAGATTGAATACTGGCAATTTCATTTAAATCCAGAAAATGTGATTATTTCCATTTTAAGGAAATGTAGCAAGAGAGAAAGCAAGACTAGCTAGTGGTCCCGTAGCACACGGTCAACAAATGAAAGTGCTTAGGTACTAAGTGGCCGTGTGCCTGGGGCAGCTGCTTGATACCCTGCTGCTTGAAACTTTACAGTTCCTTTTGTGTGTTAAGAGTTTTGCTGATTGCCAAGAACAGTCTCATATTTAAGCAAGCCTTTCTCATAATTTATTTGACCAGAAAAGTTGTACCCCCTCTTCAGGTAGCACCTATGATCCTCTATACAAATAACTGTCCTCGGAACGGACTGTGGTCTCTGCTGCCTTCCCCACGTGGAATAGTGGCCACGCTTCACAGCACGGCAGTGGCATCCTGCCTGCTCAGGATGCCCCCACCACTGCGCTGGCCCGGCTCGGGGCACCTGGACCTCACTCCACCAGCAAATGAAACTCCATCTTGCTAACATGACCTGAATGGTCCATGCTATTGCTGCGGGCTAATTCCGTTTACAAGAATAATGCAGCTCCATCCTTGTGTGGCTCTGGATGTCTATTTCACACATTTTAACGACCCCACTGCTCCCATTTGTGATGCAAATAAACAGCAGCTTCCTTGAAAACTGCTCACTCTCCCTGTAAGTTCTTTGGGTTTAAGTGCCAGGTCAGTTACCAGCTTTTTTTTTCAACAGTAGTATCTGAAATCCGAAGTGAACTTCTATCCAGGTCAATTAAGCAGTACAGCGTAATATTCAGCTGGGCGGGGTTTTCCCCCCTGCTTTTTGAGAGAGAGGGTAACTGCCTGTCTATGTACAGTATACAGTCTGAGCCCTATTTACTATACATTTTCTTTAGGAATATGTCCATAATTTGCCATACCCATCCTTCCCTGCCCCCTCTGAAAATATGAACTGGATAGGGAGGTTAGAAATCTATCACAAAGGATGACAGACATCTGTGCACAAAAATAGTAAGTCTCAAGTTTAATATTTTATTGCCATATTTTGAAACAACTGGCTAGGCAGCTGCTACCCTTATCTTCCAATTATTTCTCATTGTTTCTAGAGTTTTAAATGCAAGCTGTAACAAATTAAATCTACATTTCTATATGTGCTTGTGAAAAAAAACTTCAGAAAGCACAGCATATATATATGTATATATATATGTATGTATATATATGTATGTGTATATATATACACACACACACACACACACACACACACACACACACACACACACAAGCTGAAATGAAAAGAAAGGCATACTGGCAGAAAAAAGGAAAATGAAAACTCTATTCCCAAAAGCTCCATGATTTGTTTCAGTCGCCTTAAGGTGTGTAGAGTTGCTGTTTCCTCCTTAACAGGTCTGTCTGCATGTGGGGACAACACAGCCTGTTAGAAATGTGCTTTCCCTGTGGTTTGACAAAGGTGCTCAAGAAGAAATCCCCTCACCGAATGTGCGATATCTTGTGCACTGTAAACCCTATTAACGGTGCCTGACTACACACATCTCTCAAAACACTCAACAGGTAATTTGGGGGGATCTCAGATCAAGCAAAATCACACATGGCCCTGATGAAATACCAAGGCGGAGAGCACTGTGATTATTGTTGGCCAACATCAGCAGGCTTCTCATCATGAAATGTTGTGCTTAGAAACTACGTCTTTGCTAGAGGAAATAAAAAGCACATAGTCTAATCTTTGGTTTTAATTTTTGATCCGACTTCTTGATTCTAACTCAGGGGAGCTGAGGGGGAGCACAGAAAGCAGATTATCGAAATTGCGTTTCCTCCCACTGCAGTGACTCAGCAGATGCTGGGCCGGGATCCCGCCCTTTCTGGCCAGCCTGGTCTGCGCCACTCCGCAGTCAGATGGAAGAACCTGCTGTTGTCTCTAGCTGCGGTACAAGGCCTTCCGGGTCAGTGGACTCTTCTAGACTTTTGCAAGGGTCCAGACATCCTCCCACCCCTAGACCTGATGTAACTATTCTCTTAGCTTTAGATGGCTGATTACTCTTTAATATTTACTGCACTAAGTCTTCTCAGTATTATTTGGGAAAAAAACATTTCAAAGACTTCCGGTCTTCTTTCAAACTTACTTGTATTAAAAACTCTCCAGAAAATCGAGCCAGATTCCAGAAGAAGTCACAGAGTAAACTAGTGAGCCACAGAATAGCCTAGTAAACACAGTTCTGGTGAAGACAGGGTTGGTCAGGTTTCTGATGCCGTATTTCTAAATTTGCAGGTGATGCTCACCCGCCTGTGGTCACACTGTGAGAGCCTCTTGCTGAGGCCTGGGGGCTCCACACTGACAACCCATTCATCCTCAGGGCTGAGTTTGCTGAAGGGACACCAGAAAGTGCTCTCAGTGCCACACACCGGTGGGAAACCCACAATGATCCCACGCTGAAAGGGTGAGTTTGGAACTCCCCTTCCATCCCACCATTCCTGATGCTTCCCCACCCACTTGCCAAACTGGTGATGTCAGATTCAGAAGGCTGTAACACTCAGTTCTTAAGGGAAAGTGCTCTTCTGATTGGCTGGCCAGGGGGTTGGCTGGGTAGCTTTTCTTCTTCCAGGTCACAGGAGGCAAGCATCTTGCACATAGGCGCTCTGGGAATAGAATATTTTTGTTTAAACTTGATTTGAATCTGAAATCATGATTTACTACAAATTCTGAGCATATTCTCAGTTTGCGTCACAGGGTCCAGCCCTTTCTGGGCAGAGCCTCCATTGCTAGTCCAAGGATTCAAGATGGAGATTGTCACCTGTGACTGCCACGTCAGGACCTCATCAGAACACAGACACCTCCCCTCCTCCCTCTCCTGCCACAGAAGACTCTGATTTGTGTACATTTGGAATTCACAGAAGCGCGAACAGAATGACAGGAACATCATAAATGCAAATGTCTTTGTCTATAAGAAGAGATGCACCCGGTCCCTTTCTTCACTCGGTGGGCAAGGCCTGGACCTCACATTTGCACTGCAAGATGACCTCAGTTTAGAGGCCAGGGGCAAAGGTGACGTACAGTTTTCCAAAATGCTTTTTTTTTGTCAAAAGCAGCCCTTAAACACACATACACGTACTCTCTAAGTATTCTCTTTCCATAGCTGATTTGTACTTTAACAAAACTGACATCTGCATCTCTAAAGAAATACTTCACTGTCAAGAGAAAGTAGCTTAATTTTGTTTGCTTGAAATGTTTTCATCTCAGACCAAATTTAGAACATCCTGCCACCTGTTTATGCCACCAATCTCCAGCCACGCAGCCAAAGCTCACCTCTTCCCTACTGCCCAGCTGTATTGACCAAGGTGACGGGGACACAGTCATCTCTAATTAACTCCCCACCCCCAGTTCCCTATGCTGGGAAGGTGGCATAGCCCAGCTCGGGAGCATCGGGGAGCAGCTCACAGGCAGAGGAGTTCAGTCACAGGATGCATCGCCCTCGGAGAAGCTGAGGCACCAAGGAACGCGAAGGAAGGGTGAATGATCTCTCAGCTATTCTGGAAACTGTAATTAGAGCTCTCTACCTGTTTGCACATCTGCAGGTAGTGATGTTAGTGGTGCTATACCACTAGCAGATTTGCAAAACCTCTTTCATGCTCCTTCTGCCTCCCGAGGCTCACACGCTCCCATCTGTGGAGGATGAAGGGCAAACATGCGTTGGCTCACATAGGAGTGGAATCTGGCTTATGTTTCAGGGTTAAATGCAGAAAGCTGCTTAAGAAAAAGACGCAATGTTGCTAAGAAAACTTAAAAAGCAGGCCAGGGATTTAGCTCAGTGGTTCTGGCATCTGCCTGGAAAGCAAAAAGTCCTGAGTTTGATCCCCAGTACCATGTATCACAATGCCGGGCATGGTGGCTCACACCTGTAACCCCAGCACTTGGGAGGCAGAGGCAGGAGGATTGCTGTGAGTTCAGGGCCGGCCTGTACTACAAAGTAAGACTCAGCCTCAAAAAACTAAAAAAAAATTGTGTAATATATTTCTCCCAGCCTGAACTATAAAGTGAGACCAGGTTTCAGAAAACTAAAAACAGACACACAAAAACTTAAAAGTACTTGTGTGAGACTCAAAGCATGCATCTGACTGAATTTAGAAAGAGACAGAAAACAGCAAAGCACGTATCTGGAGCCGAGGAAGCGCCCTCCACTCTTATTCCTGCTGTTTCTTTCCTTCAGCTCTTCACCGGCACTCAGCTTGGAATGACAGAACCATCAACGTGAACCTACGTGGACGCTTCAACCCCGATCTCAACCCTTATCAGAAAAGCGTCACTGATGCGGCGTGTCCCCTCCCTGTTATACGCGGGTGCCTCAGACTTCAACACTGGGATCCCAGGAACCCGGGAGAGGGAGGGGAATGGTCCCCAGAAATCGGTTCCAGAGAGGCGGGAGGGGACAGTTCCCCGCAGCAGTGAGGATGCCACGCCAGGGGAGGTACATGGACGCAGGGGGACTTTTTCCCTTTCTTGATTTTATTGGTACATTTCAGATCACATAGATAGATAGATAGATAGATAGATAGATAGATAGATAGATAGATAGATAGAAAGAATGATCACATTCGGCATTGAGAATCTGCACCTGTCCACGACACGTCTCGATTCTCATTCTTTCCCAGTCCACAGCCCTTCAGGCCCCAGCCCATGTTCACCAGCGTTGTTTCAGGTGTGCTTCTCCTCATCGTGGTGAGAAGGAAGCGGTGCCACACCCTGGTTGGGCACACGGACTGCAGCGGACTCCGGGCTGGGTGCTGCCAACTGCAGCCTGTGTGACGCTGGACGGCACCTCAGCCCGGGTATTCTCAGTGCCCAGGACCCCGGCTTGCTAACACCTCTGTCCTCTCACACTCCAAAGGAGAAAGTGTACGAGCAGGTACTTTGTGAACTGGAAAATATGTTAATGATGGGAGACTGCTACTAAAAGCTGTTGCAATTTGTCCATTCTCTTTCTCTTCCTGAGTTTGCCGCCCCCAGAAGAGGGGCCCCTTCAGCATCTGTGGAATCCCAGAGACTACAAAGCCCAAACCAGGCCTCGCGCCCATTAAGATGGGCCGTTGTCTGTAGGCAGCACAGCACTCTGTGTTCCTTTGGCCCATTGCCTCCTCAGAGCGCATTTCCGTCATAGGACAGCGGGCCCGAGGTGGGATCAGCAGCGGTAATTCCTCTCTACCTCATTAGAGGTCTCGTCTCCCCCCTAATGCACACGAAGACCTTTCATTAGCAATAATGGTGGCTGCACGCATCAAGGAGAAAAACAGACCCTCAGACGAGGTTATTGGGACACTTGCCTGCCTCGTCGGAGAATTATGAGAGATGCACGATTACAGCAGGGAACAAATGAAAATCCTCGTGCCTACTGCAAATGTTGAAATGTAATCGAAAACCTCAAGATGAAGAAGGGCAAAAATTCAAAACCAAAGAATCGCAGGCAGATTGAAATTAGGAATGAATTAAACAAGTAAAAGCCAAATGAGGAGGTAAACAAAGGTGAGGAAAGATCACCCAGGGATCTGACAAAACAAGAAGCGTTTCCAAGACACACAGAGTAGGACCCTGGCAAGGGAGATGAGAGCGCAGAAGGCACGGATCATTTCGTTCCTCCGCCGGAGCCGGTAAACACGGGCCAGAGTTAAACAAATCCTCCGCTTCCCTGTCCACAAAGGGAGAGGGAAGATGCCAGGAAGCCTGTGCCCCGGGGAAGGGTCAGGGAGAAGTATTACTGATGGAAATAAAAGCGACACCTGAGTTTATATTCCAGGCTGACATAAATGAAGGAAGCAGCAAGAATATTTTCCTCCCGCAATTAACTTCAAATAAGGTCATTTGGAAACGGTCCGCTCTGCATTATTAAAGGTCAAATGAAGAAGCAGTAGCATCCTTCACTTCTGTTCAAATGCAAAAACACTAATCTGTGAATTAAAAGGGAAAAATCCTCTTTACAGAATACTGAGAAATCACATTTTTCTTCTTAACACGGTGTGGGGACTGCATAGGAAAACCAGCCAAGCTTGTATCTGAAACCTGCGCAGCTATGAGACGCGAGCGCCACACTTTCCCCCCATCCCCTTCACTAGGGGTTCCTGGGAGCTCCTGTCAGTAAGGCTGACACTCAGGCCGGACTCAGTCCCTGCCAGATTGCTGATCACTAATTCAATGACACACTGAAAGCAGACTGAGTCACTCGAAAGGAAACTGACTTCAACATCAAATCCCATGGAATCAAACTGTGATTCTAACGCCTCGATCCCAGGGCAATCAACAAGGGGGCTAAATAGCCTCTGCGAATGAGGACACAGGAGCTGGGAAGGAAACCCTGATCCAACGCAGCTGAGTAGACCCCTGGAGACCCACTCCTGCCTCCAGACTGCAGCCCCGAAACTCCCAGAGGCGTCCGTGGGGCCACCTGCGTTCCACTAATAATCGTAGAGCCGAACAGACTTGGGGCGGAGTAGGGAGTGCCCACTCAGGAAAAAAGGCTCACGGCGATGGACATTAGGCCAAAAGTTTGCTCCAATAAACTTCCGTCCTACATCTGCGGTCCCTCTCTCCACTGTGTGGAGAGGTCTGGAGACCAGACGACCCTATCTATCTACCCCGGTGTTCCAGGCCGGTGTGGGACACGCCATCATCGAGCGGCCGGCCTGAGGCCTGCACTGCAGCACCGGGACTCGCTCCCCACGCGGTGCCCTTCCCCCACTCCACGCTCAGACCCGCTCCCAGCCAGCCTTCCCTCCCCTCGGCTCCCGCAGCCCGGGCGCTGCAGGCAAAGCTTGGCTCCCGCTCCAAGGTCCCAGCACTTCAGCTCTGGGGAACTGGCGAGTGTCCCTGAGCTGAGGAACAAGATCTGTCTTGTCTTTGTAATGTGTTAAGCAGTGGGTCACTTGGTTAATGGAAATGATGAAAAACACAACTGTCACAGAAAATGATGCCCAGCAATAATAGAAAATTAAAAACCCGACAAATGGCATATAATTTTAGAAAAGTTTATTATAGAAATAGGATTTACAACTACGATTTTTAAAAACTTTCACAATAATCCACAATCACCAACATTCAATGTCGCACGATTTGGAAGTTGAAGCTGATTAGTGTGCTCCAAACGATGTTAAAAACCAATGTGAAAATGTAGTCAGTTTAAGGCATAAGTCTCCCTATCTTCCAAAAGTGGGAAAAAATTATTCTAGTTTACTTTGATATTTTTAAAAATCTCAAGCAATTTCACTCTTGGTTTCTCTGAAAAGACTTGAAACCTTCACGTTAAAGACACGTCTCCACACGATCCATCGTCCCTGTAGCATCATCCCAACAGCAAGCTATGGACAATCCACCCGTGTTTAGTCCATTTCCAGTCCTGTGACAGTGCACACGAAGAAAGCAAAGCCATGAAGTCTATTTTGGCCGTGTCGGTCCACGGTTGGCTGGCTTGTAGCAAAACATCGCGGCGGCCAGAAAGGGGCGTGCAAGGGCTCACTGGCTCCCACCCTGTCCCACCTCTTCGTCTCCCCACAGCCCGCTGAAACCTGAACCCTCTCAATGGACCAGTCCAGTGACAGGTCGGAGCCCTGCTGAGCAATCTGTCCCAGAGCCCCCTTTCTGAACACTGGGATCCTGAGGACCCGCCATTACCAAAGGCACCTTTTTGAGAGGAAAAGTAAAGTTTAAAAAGGTATTGTGAGCTGGCTGGAGATGTTTCACTCAGGCATTTTCATTTTAAATTAAGATAATGCTGTATTTTCTAGCAATTCATGAAGCTTTATAAATGAACAGTGTCAAACAGGTTTAACTTTCTAAGATCTTAACATTTAATTTTCCATGAGGAGAACACCCTGGCTTTTTCTGTCTTTTGTTCTTAGGCAAGTGAATGATTTATTAGACCTGATACCCAGTTCATGAACTTTTCTCATTTCAACTTGAAGAAACTGCAAATATTTATAGAGATGACCCACATGTATCTGTTCCTGAAAAATGTCAGAATGTAGCACTCAAATCAAACGCCAAACAGAAATTATTCCCCAGCACTACATACTGTGGTAATTTAATTGTCATTGACATGTTTTCCTAAACAATTTTTCCCACAACAATTCCTAAGTCAAAAACTACTAAAATCATCCAGTAAATATGCACTTATTACTGAGTCTAAAAAATCTATGCAATATTACAGAATCACACCTTTAAAAATTCAATTGTTAACCTTATATCATGAGAAAAACAGTAACTAAGGTTATGTTTGAACTGATTCTCTTTCCTTTTATTTTGTTCTTTGATACTCAAGAGTGCTTTTTGAACGCCACAATAAAATTCCCAATCCAGGCAATCAGAACACAGGGAAAGGCAGTCACAGCATATGCAGTTCACAACCGTGACTGAATGTATTTACTAATATGTCTCTTCTAACACAGTCATGTATGACTCAAATAAAGAGACTTGTATTCTAACAGCAGGGCTTTGAACCCAAGGCATCCTACACGCTAGACACGTGCTTAACACGAGCCTCAGCAGATCCTTTCTCGAAGGCAGTTTACAATACAAACAAGAAGCTTTAAAACTTATATACCCTTTGATCTCCAAGTCCACTCTAGGGAAGTACCCAAGACAATAACTACTACCCCAGCGAACGCTCAGACTCTCGAACGTTCAAAGCTATTAGCTTTTAAAAGTAAATCCAACCACTGCACACCTGGAGGGATGGCCTAGAACACCCTTCTCCTCATGAGCACGAGCCCCTGCTGAGTGCCCTGCCTGTGAGCGGCAGTGAGGACAGGGAGGTTAACTTGCTTGTTTTCACCCAGCTGGCTGATCCTCAAGCCTGGCATCATCAGCACCAAGACAACACCGAGGACATGGGTTTCTCAATCTGCAGACCCTTCATTGTTCTCCTTAAACAATCCTCTCTGAGGTCACCACCTCTGAAGCTCACAGATGACTATTCCACCAGCTAACACATCGCACTGCTGTGGCTGTCACAAAGCAGAAGGTCTTCCATATTCTTTCAAATATAAAATTGCTAAAATACAATTTTTTCCAATATATTCCTCTTCTATTTCTTCACATCATTAACACTGTGTTAGCTGAATTATGTTTCAGAGAATGGAAAGATAAATATGAAATCCTAAATAAAGTTATACATATATGTATATACATACATACATGTGTGTGTGTATACACACACACACACACACACACACACACACACACACACATACATACATATATAAATTAATTTCACCTGTATATAAAACATGGTCATTTGATGACATTTACTAAGACTCCTGAGCCCAGTGTCTGAACCTGACTGAAGAGGAGCTCTGAGAAGCAGGCCAGCCGGGGTGAGGGGTCTCAGAGGTGCAGGAAGCCTGGGCTTCTGGGGGGGATATTAGCGTCGGTCCACGGGGCTAACGTGTGTGTCTCAAATGTGGCACAAAGTCATGGAGCCTCTAGGTCTGAGCCCAGGCAATCCTTGTTTCATGTTTGGAAATCATCAAGTGTAATCAAACAAAAATAAGTCAGACAAGACACAAGTAAAACCGAATGAACAAACGGTCATGATTTTGTTTTGTTTTATTATTGACTAGAAAGATGTTACAGCCAAAAAGAGCAATGACATTAAAGATCCTATGTTTTTCAATATACAGATAAATTTCTTCTGGGAGATGCCAAAGTCTAACCTCAGTGGGCCAGGTTAAGCCTCTTCTGGAAACGTCCTCTTAGTTGTTGTACTCTTGAAGAGCCTGTGCCATGAAGAGCTTGCCTAAGTTCTGGGCGGTGAATTCTTTGATGTTCTGGCAGTAAGTGTTAATCTGGCCTGTGTGTTTGAGATAGAAGAGAATCATCATGTCTGAGACACAGTAAAATGACACACATCTAATCAAACAAGGGTTTCAGGAAACAAGAATCACCAGTATTTTCTTTGCAATCAATACTTTGTAAGAATCTACTTTTTCCATAAGGCATAAAAAAGAATATCATTTCTTTTGAAAAGAAGCTATCTTCCATTTTTGACAATATGGAGAATGAAAGGTTATCAGATATAAGGACACAGTCACTCCTAATCAAAAAGTAGTGACTACAGAGGTCAGAACACTGGTGTGTGAAGAGAGCTGACAACACGGCACTTGCTCGCCTTAGCAGGCAGAGAGGAGACAGCAGCCGAATCACACACCTGTGGACCAGCCAGATCCACCTGGCCCAGATACCAAGGCGTGCAGCAGTTTTCATTCTGAGCCTTTGGAAACATCAAGGGTCCATCTCCCAAACCACAAGCCAGCAAGAGCAGAGTCCTCTCGCAGAAGAACTCCATTGGTGTGTAATACGTCTTAATATGAGCCCTTAAGTCTGTTGCAACAGCTACACATCCCTTGCAAGTATAAGCACTACATTTCTGTTTGAACTGTGCTTTATGGAAAGTATTGTGTCTTGGTTTCCCAAACCTCGCTTATACATATAGTAGAAAGTTTTGAAGAACTTGGATTTTTCTCCCACTCAAAAAATACATCATTTGAATTGAGAAACTATGAAAGATCAACTTTTGAGTGAGATTTTTCACTCCAACAAATTTCACAGACAGCTAGCTGATAGACTCAAACAACACTTAACAGTGTTTCTAAAGAAATAAGCCAAATAAGAGCATGGATGTGAAACATTAAAACCAACTTCCACAGTAGGAAGGGGATGACACAATGTCCCAAAAGAGTTCATCCAGAATTACATTCACGTGGTCATAATTTAAGTCAAAGAACTGTCATTTTCCTCAAGTTAGAAACGCCAAGTACTTGGTGTACAGTGCTAGAGCAGAAGATGAAAATAGGCTTAAACTCTGTGATCCTCTGCATTGTGACACTGCAAACACTTCTTCCCTATGACATGTGACTCCGTTTTAGAAAGCAACAAAGCCACATCAGAAGTGTTTAGGAACACACCCACGATTGTAACAGACAAATTTCACAAACTAAAGCAACTAGATAGACTCAAATTCATTTATCGAGAACTTTAAATATATTCGTTTTCATAGCCTACTTTTCTGTTTAACAATCTCTGATTGTCTTTCGTTTGCTAAAAAGTAGAGAAAACCAGCCGCATCCTGCACTGGCAAACAATACCTGCAATGAGCAGCGAATCCATCCTGGCAGGCGCCTGATGCGGCTTGAAGAGTTTAGACAGGTCCTCCTCGGGGAGCGGGGGTTCTCCACGACTCTGGCGCTGCATATTTTCCTGCTGGCGACGTTGCTGATACTAAAATTCAAGGTGAAAAGGAATCGGTTACTTTTCTGTCTCTGGATGAAAAAGAGTCTTTCACACAACCAGCAAAACCTTGTTGCTCTGAATTCCAGCCAATCTGTCAATGGTAGTATTTGGTAACTTGCTTCCAAGAAGCTTAATATAGTAACAATAGTGGAAAATTATTTTCCCCAAATGCTAGTGTCACCCTGTCCCCGAGAGTGCAACTAATAGCTCAAAAAATAAACTGACTCTGGAAGAGGCTTTGTGAGGCTCGTGATTAGCAGGTGAAAGGAGAAACTGTGGCATTCAGACAACAGAGTAAATGATTCATCATCCTAAGTTCAACAACTAAGCCATGAATTACCACACTAGACAATTCTTTCAACTTCCTCCCTACAGAGTGAAAACCATACAAAAAGCCATGATGTTATCACCACTGCGTTTGGTATCGCAGTGTATTCTTAAGAATGTAAACTAGCCCAGTCAATGCTTCAAACACTTCCAACTCTGAATCTGTGAATCTCTGAAGAGAAGGTGGATACACACACAGATGGGCAACAATAAAACTGTGTGTGTCCACTACAGTGAGAAGTGGACAGCTGTGGACAGCTCACAACAGCAGCACAAAGCACACCCTGCACAGAGGCCTAACAGTCAAGTAATAAGATCAACACGGGACAGCAAAAACTACGTCATTGGGTTCCTATGAAACTACAGGTAATGATGGTTCTTCCAAAAGAAGGAGAGTAGCTTGCTTTGCCAGGACTTCTTTATTCCCTATACAGTATGAGGGTAAATAAAAGACAAGCCTAAAAATCCTAAATGATACTACTGGGTATGACTGAAAGTCAAATGCATCATTTTAACGCACCAAGACTCAAAGGTATCTGTAGTAAGACTGGGCTCTGTCATCAGCTGCTCCTAGGCGGCAGCCGCATGAGTCCCAGTGACTCTCCACCCAGGAAAAGGAGAAAATCACGTTGAGGCATCCCCTCCCCATAAGTTTATCAGGGACCAGTAACTACCACACTTTCCATTTAAAGGGTATGCTATAGATTTACATGTTTTCTCAATTCAAGTGTGACAAAAACAGAATTTTAAATTTTACAATATGCCTGAGCTCTGATAATGAAAATTCTTTGAAATACAGTGATCTTGGAATCACTTAGTTTGCTTAAAATTTGATGTTTAAAGTACATTTTAATTAACAAAGTAAGGAATCCACTTACATAGGAATCAAATACTAAGAACATTTTGGAGCAATATAATCTGAAAATAGTACTCCAGGAACTGTGAAAACCATGTGGCTTCCAGGCAACACAGGTGAAGAAAGGGCCAAGTGGCCGCAGCAGTGTGTAGGAGAACATTCAGGTAATTCGAGGGTTTCTGTCTATATTATACTACTTCACAGCAGTTGGTCTATTATTTCCTATCAAAACTGCTTGCACTTAATCACAGTTGCTTGGTTTTTTAAATGAACTGAGACTGCTAACTATGCTGCAATGAGCCACTGCCAAACCAATTAACAGCGAGCAAAGAAATGAGCTGTGGCACCGAACTCTCCGCCTCTGATTTTTCAATCCATACATCTCTTATTCGCATAACCTTGGCATTACACTCTGAGCTTAATGCACCAGCTCTTTAGTCAGCTATGCTTAAGAACAAAGTGTAAATAATGGGAACATACTCTATAATCTTTTAAAGCACAATACAGAGTATTAGGAAACAGTCCAGATTTTACCAAAATCATTTAGTTCCTTGTGAAGATGATTCTCGAAGCATTACACCTAGAAATGAATGTGCTGGACTTCTCCACAACACCAACCTGATGTTTCTGCTGCTGCTGCTTGCTAGTATTCCTCATGTACGTATTGTACTTGACTATGTCTTGGCTCATTTCATCCACTCTGTCCATCAGCAACTGCAGATTCTTCCCCAGGTGATTGCTGAAACACAAAGTCAATAGACTGACTCGTCGCACTGCACGCTATCGCTTCGCCACTGCTCTGAGCAGCGCTAACATATTAACTTGATCTGCCGTTTGCTAATAAAACAAGAGGTAAAGGGAAGGGCAGAGAGAAGAATATGAGTCAGCTTGTTATTATTCAACTTTGCATATCAAACAGCTCCATTTTCTAATATGAAAGCACAAGCACATCACACGGTAACCTTCACGCATACTTAAGAGACACCTATAATGGGCATTTTTAAAAAATTCAAGTTTAATTTAAAGTTCAGTACTCCTAAAGGCTTCTCCACAACAGCCCCCGTCAATAGCAGCCTTCTTCCTACCCGGATGGGCAGGGACGTCACCAGGAAGAGCAAACTGCAAACTGACCTGGACTTCTGGCACACCATTGCCCTGCCAAGAAGCATTTGTTTGTTCCGCAGAATCCAATGCAGAGGAGCTCCTCCTGTCTTTCCTAGAATCTACAGCAGGGCAGGTACCATGCCTTTTCCTCTCTGGAAATCTCTACTACATGCAGCTCAAGCGATGCTAATAACTGACACAATGTCCACCACATTCAGTTACTTCTTCTGCACCCTTCTACCATGGTAAAGTACAGGCCACGACTATACACACGGTGGTGCGGAGAGAGCTGACCGGCCAGTGGGCCAGTCAGTAGTGAATGTGACACAACTGGTCCCCACTGTGTGGAGCTTGTCAGTGATAGAGATGGAAAGGTGACGAAGATAAGGCATTGGCACAGCACACTGTCACTAAGATGACAGGCGAAAGCAGCCAGCCATATAAACCTCCCAGAGAAAAGAAAGTACAAGTGCTGAAGGCCTGAGTGGGCACGGAGCAGGGATCCCACTTCTGAAAGCCAAGAGGCCTGGCCCAGCCAGAGAACGGGGGGCACTGAGCTCACGCACCCCCAGAATGGCCTGGATGGATGTTGGGATAACTGAAGACAGAAGCCAGAGAACGGATGAGTCTCCCCTGTGCGGGCAAACTCGCGCGCCAGGGCGGGAATGTAAATGATAAAGCTGCTGTGGGAAGCATGCAGTTGCTCAAAAAGCTGGATGAAATTAGTGTTCAAGCCAGCAAGTCCCTCAAGCATATACCCAGAGAACAGAAAGAGGACAGTCGCACAAGGCTGTACACGAGGGTCAACAGCAAAAACTGTCTATCAGACAAGGAATGGATGAACTCACATGGTATATCCGTAACAGAGTATTATTTGGCTGTAACAAAATTAAAGCAGTCAAATGTGCTGTGAAACAGAGAGCCCGAAAAGTGCCATGTGAACAGAAAGCAGCTCACCACAGAAGGGCACTTACTCTGGGAGTCTGTCTCACGACCAGAAGAGGAGATCCGCAGAAACAGAAGCGGCTAGGGGCTGCCAGGGCAAGGAGAGCAGGGGGGGCTGGGGGTAATGGCTCAGGGGAAAAGTGCTGCTGTTCTGAATCATGGAAACGGTCCAGAGTTAGGGCAATGAGTAACGGTTGCAGGATACCATAAATATACTCAAAACAACTGGCATGCACACTTTGAAGGGTGTGCTGTATCTGTGTTTAGAAATTGCACACCCCTTCCCAAAAGACAAAAACTCGTGCAATCTTCCAGACAGAGAGAGTGTAATATGAATAGCACACAGGCAGGAAGCATGGTGAAAAGGGAGCAGGACTGGAAATACTCTAGAGATTCTGCAGAACCGGTAGGAGAAACATTCGCAGTGGTGCTAGATGTTCTGGGCTGCAGACCCAGAACTGGTGAAATACTACAGCAACAGACAAGGGAGACACAGCAGGCCGCAACACCCAATGAGAATGTAGATTCTATCTGTAAACTCAAGAAAACTTAAGTCTGGGCTCCTTCTTTCATTACAAACAGAGCAGACCTGGCCGTTTAATCCCAATGTGGCAGCACCTCATCTGTCTATGAATCAAGTACCTTTTTCAAACCAAACCATACTTCCTACTTCTCTTATTCCATTCCAATTTTTCATACCACTTTTAACCTTGAAACATTTCTTCTTCTCTGGAAACCAGGTAAGAACTTGGCTTTCTCATTTCTTGGTAGTTTGATTTAAATCCACCAAAGTCAAATACCTAGGCATCTGGCACAGGGTAAGGAATGAAACAGACTTTTTCCCAGGCGGTGACTGAATACCCAAATCGACTGTTATAGTAACTTCAGGGGTGAATTTATCAAAACTGCACCTCCCGGGTATTCTTTCAATACGTACCAAGTCCACAATTATTTCTGCTACAATAACTCTAAGTTAAACTATAAAAAATGCTGCTGCACCGGACATGAAAGCTTCCCGATTATCTGAGAACTGCACTGCACTTCTGAGAAGGAGCTGAGGGCAGCAGACAGGGAGGACAGGAGGGGAGACTGAGGGTCCGGGCACAAACCCAGGCCTCACAGATCCTTGCGTCAAAACTATCAGGAATTGAAGAGACTGCAAACGTTCAGTCCCAGGAACACAGGGGCTGAGCACAACTGGGGGAAGCGAGCTGTGAAACTGCAGGGCAGGCCACAGTCACACCGCCCGGAGTTCCGGGATCAGCAACAGGAGGCCTAGATGGCACCAAGAATGGGGACCGCCAAGGTCTCAGGCATAAGGGTAAGATGAGTGTCTGTCCGATCTGTACTTAGAAGACAGGATAATTCTGAAAGCAGAAAAGGTTGAATGCAGGAAGTTAAGAGACTGCAAAGGTAATCAGGGAGGAAGATAATGAGGCCTTGGCCTCTGGTAACAGAAGTCAGGCAAATAAGGTAACATCACCCTGGGAATCTGGATGAGGGAAGACAGTTTTACCTAGAGATGAGAAAAGACAGCTCACGGTGGAAAACAAGAAGTGAAAAGTCCTGAGCTGTAGCTTCACACACCACTAGCAAGCATGCTTCCCTGGAAGAAGGCTGCGGACAGCACTGCTCCCTCCAGTGACTTTCCTTAGCCAGAGTCCAGGAGTCAGGGGTCTGTAAAGCTTGGACAATGGGGGGACGCAGTGAAGTGTCCAAGTGGGAAAGGAGGAGGAGGAGGAGGAGGAGGAGGAAGAGGAGGCAGCGGCGGCGGCGGCACAGGAACGGATGGAAACTCCTTCCAGTTCAGTGAGTTTAACTATAAAACAGGAGAAAATGGAGCAGAGGGTGAAAGAAGCTGGATAATAATGATGTGAGTTCAAAGGCATTAAATTTGTAAGTCTGTTTTTTTTCAAGACGAGGGAAGCTTATTTGCGTGGTCTTATTTTCAGGAGACGCCAACCAAGAAGTTAGTCATGTTTACCACTCTCATACAGTTTAGAGTGAAAAGCAAACATCTATGCATGCACATGGGTGCTAGTGGTGAGTGAAAAACACAGTTATAAAAGACTGTAAAGAAAAAGTAAAAGTAAAAGTAAAAGATTTAATGGGTGAGTGTTCACTGTATTATTCTTTGAATTGTCTGAAGGGTAGAACATTTTAAAGGGAGTGGGGAGTTAATAAAGATTCTCAAAAAGAACCAGGATTGAGAAGACCCGAAAATCTCTAAAGGAGGAGGATCAGCTTATTGGGGTAATACGACCTCCAGGAGCGCCCGGTGGACTAGGCTGGCCTTGAGGACAGATGTTCATTGTCTGAGGCCCAAACAGCAGCACTGATAGAAAGTCACTGGCCACCCGATTGTTAAATATGCCATTTATGCCCTTAAGTGCAAAGGAAATCAGCAGAGGGAAAGCTCTCACCAGCCCTGTGGCGGGGAGGAAACAGAGAGACCTGGGACGCTGGAGAAACCAGCGGACAGGTGCTGGCACACGCAGGGAAAAATCTAGTACCTGACACCAGTCCGGAAATTTTGGAAACTGACCACTCCAATTTTAGCACTGAGAAAGGTACTGCTGAAACAGACGCCCTCTCTTTCCACCACATGTCTTCAAAGTATTAACATTATGTGCTGCAAGTGCTAGAAAGGACGTTGCCACAAGCATAAATATGTATGGACTTTAAAACTGTGTAACATTTACAATAATGCTCTTTTAGAAACTAACCAATCAGAAACACTAAAAAAAAATCCTCATAGTACAAGCCCTGAAGGGCACCAGGAATTCTTAGTACAGAACTACTTCAGAGTCACATTCATGGAAAGTCAGATCGATTAACCAGACAATCCTGCGGGGATGCTGTCAGAGCCGGAGCTACTGCTCACTGCCCAGGTTTCAGTAGCGCAGGCTTTCCTTCCTGCCAAGCAAACAGAGAACTGTGAACAGACAGCTTAAGCAGATGTGAACCAAGGCACGCGGGGCTGCGTCTGCCCGGGCTGCACGATCAGCTCGTGTGGAACGTAAGATGCTCGCACCTAGTTTACTTTCTGTAGAAAGAAGAAAGAAAAACCAAGCTGTTGTGTGAAGAGCTGAAGGTTTGTGTTCCGTATTTTTTAAAAATTAATAAAGACTGTCATGGCTAATAAAATTAAGATTAAAAATAGGATTTTTAAAAAATGAAAGCAAATACAGTGTTCATTATTCAAAGATAGGATACATTTAACTGGTAAAACAAAGAACTGGTACCAAAATACCAGTCATGAAAGATTAGCAAAATGTTTAAGGAGCAGCATAAGAATGATTCCGGATGGCAACTGTCCCGATGACCATAATGTTACTAATATTAGAAAGTAAAAATTAAGATGCACAAAAGGTGAATTTCAGCTCTGCAAACAGCAGTATCGATTTGACTCCAAGAAATTGTCTGAGTATACGGATGGTTTCAAGGCTGCTTAAATTTTTTTTCTCCCCAAAGAAACACTAATTTGCCCTTGAAATAATTTCACAAGGAAAGTAAGGGGTCTCGCTTACTATTCTACCTAAAAATACAGAAGACAAAACCATACCAAAATATTTTTCTACTTTCTTGGCTATCATGACTGAAACTCTGAACAAGGAGACATTACTGACCAGCTCACCTATCAAGTCCAAGCTCTAGGGCTGTATTTGTTTTGTAACTCAATAAAGGAAGCCTGGGGAAAGGTGAAGACATGAATTATGTACGCAAAGCTTTTATGCAGTAAATTTAAAACTATTATATAACTATATACTTAATATATCAAACTGTAACCTCGCATGCTGAAAAAGGTTCTTAGCTCAATACCTTAAAGACAGGTGTGTGGAGAGTGCTTGTGAAAGCACTAAAGAAAAATACGACCTTCTAAAACAGACAAAACTTAAGCACTATTATACAGGCACATGTGCAGTCACATGGTACACTCTTGGTGCCAAACAAGCCTGCAGCCCGGCCGCCAGGCAGCGTCACTTAGCACTCCAATTAGCACCCAATCTCCCCCACTGCCCTGCGAGACGTGGGGGCTCATGAGGGGCGAATGTGTTGGAAGGTGGTGTCCCTCACAGGGTATGCAGGACAATGTGGCTCCTGGCTCTGGGGTCACATCCCTTACCCGCTTCTGGGTGAGGTACTATGTCTGCACATTCCTCTGCTCCAAGTTTCTATCTAGGATCATTAAAAATCCGACTAATGCTCAAGCTTCTGCTCAAACCAGTCACTTGAGGGAATGTACTATGTTTCTGGCAGCCATCAAACAAACTGATTACACACACTCTCCCATTTTCTGTTAAACGGTGCGCTGGCCTCTCCTCGCCACAGAAATCTTGAGGCATGTTCAAAGGATTTGTAATGTGGCTCTATCCACACTTCCACTATGAGTAGGAGACGGGGCCTGTGGAGCGCTCGGGGCCACAGTGCTGGCCTGCCATCGGGTGGGAAGGTAGAGGACCACCGATGGAGACAGAGGGGAAGATAAACACCTACTTCATAAAGCAAACAATGCTTTGGAACATCTTCAGTTAGAATTTTAGAATACAGCAGTCCAACTAAATGGCTAACGCAGTCACACTAGAGAAAATCATGTTTCCACTGCCTGAGATAGTGAGAGTCAGGGTCAAAATTCTAATGTTATCTGAACCCTTGCCTTTACTACTAAAAGTCTGCACCTGAACAAGGGCAACTGCAAGGAGAGAAACACTGCTGTTCTCCTGAGCATGAGTACATGTCCGGAAACCACTCCATAAGCCTCTGGGAGAGTGTACAAAAAATAAAGCAGAATCAAATTAGAAAGTCTCCTCCCCCACTGTCGAGCACCTCCCATCGCACAGTGACACAGTGGAGAAGGCAGAGTGCAATCAGTATTCAAATGCTGTATTTCACTGGGTCAGTGGGGTGCTTTCCCAGGGCTGGACAAGTGAGACACATTGTTACATATACCTTGGAAATCCTGAAATGTTCTTAGGTGATTTCTTTCTCTTGTTACAAAAGAAGAGTCCATGTAAAGTAAGCTTGTGAAGAAGCAATGGAAAGGTCCCTTTCATCAGGCTGGACCACTCACCTGCTGGCGAGGCTGAGTAACTCGTGCTTATCTGCCACAGCCGACTTCTTCTCGAGCTCCCACATCAAGACATTGATCAGATGGGAATTTTTAATTATAATTGGCACTTCTTCGAACATGTGCTCAAAGGTGATATTTGCCTTTTTCAACCTGTGAAGCAGGTTAAAAATACTTTAGACTGGTGGTCAAAAGTGTTAGATTTGACGACTGTTTAATTAATTTTACCTAATTACAATCCTCTCCGGAGTTTTTGCTTCATTGGTATTCTTTAAAAATCACAAAACAAGGAGAGAGGCTGGAGTTTCACAGGATAAAACATAAATCAAATAATTTGAGTATCAATTTTAAAAATGATCCAAATATGAACTATATACCCAGAAAATAAATTTTTAGCAAAAGAACTATTCTTTGCTATCAGGGTCCTAAAGATTTCATTGATATTAAAATGGAGATGTTATGGTTATGCTATATAATCTGTACCTTAAAAAATTTTAAATAAATACCTAGAAAGAAAACAGACTTGTTGGAAAGCTCACTTCTACAGTGCGCTCAGCAGAAACAATCAGTAATGAGGACAGAGACCCCAGCACTACCCAGCAGACCCGGCGCACAGGGCAGAGCTCAGCTCCTCGGAGCAAGAGCAAATGTGTGCTTCTCTGTAAAAACTATGCACTTTAGTTTCTTCTGGAGCCAAAGGGAAAACCAGGGATGAACTGTTCTACACATTCAAAGCCACTAACTGATTTCATAGTAAAATTTTCTACAATTAACAGAAAATAGAATTTTACAGTTTTTAAAGTCTAAATGTTCCAGTGCCAATAAGCAGGATCAGTCACTTTTCTGCCTATCACTCACAGGACTTCTCACAAATCGTTCACGTGTATCTTTCCCACCCCTCGCCCAACAGCAGAAACAAGGGGTGCCACCTGCAAGAAGAAGTCTGACAGCGCACGCCTGCCAGCCACTGACCTCCTTCACTCTCCTTTTATGCTTTCTATCACCTATTTCTTCAGACAGTAGCGAATTAATTCTCTCTCTAACTGAACTCACTCTCAGTGAAAACAGACGAGATGTTCTATAAAGGATAATTTAAACATGGAAAGGGAGAGATCTAGTGGCACTTGGCATACAGAAAACTGCTACAGTCCACATGGCAAAGGCATTACCATCACACAACCAAGGATTCAATAAAAGTGGCAAACTTAATTCTTAAAAGAAAACAGTCACTGCTTTACCATATGCCCTCCGAGCCCCCAAACACTTACGCTTCAGGGGAAAAATCCTTCTCTTTACAAACTTCCATCAGTTTAGGAGTCAGTCTGTATGCCTTTAGCGAGAGAGACCCCTGTGCAGTTTTTATGGGATCTCAAATAAGAAAAAGAGAAAGACATTACTAAAAATTCTGTTATCGCCAGTGTTCCACTAACACGGGTTCTAGCCACATTTTGTTACTTCTTACACAATCTTGCATCTTTTCAAAACGATCAAAACAAACGCTTAGAACACAACTTGAAACAGATTCAACCATTTATAGCCAAGAGGAAGTGAATATGTAGGGATCTATTTTACTTAGAATAACTTCCTTTCTAAAGGAAAAACAGAAGATTCAAAACCTAGTTAAGAAATTTACAAATCCACCCCTCAGCTAGAACCAGCCATGTTGTTGTGAATGAAATCTGTATTTTATAAATCCTGTTGAACAAAGAGGAAAATACTGAGGAATACGAAACATGAACAACTGCCGGCACGCTGGTACATTTTAGTCAACTAATTAAAGATGAACAGCATTGAAACAAATTCATCCACCCTAATGATGACTGTTCACATTTCCTAATCAAAGCGGATTGTAAAAACCAAAGCACTAAGTCACAGTGCTGTCACAAAAGTGTCTCTTTAATTTCAGACAAACAAATTTTCAAAACGAACTGTCCGCGCTCCCGAGGAGGAGAGCTTAGCACTTGCCCCACGATAACGGCTCGGCAAGCCAATACTCGCCTAAAACCTGTGTTAACATTCGTGTTGTCTGAAACTTAACACAGTGAAACTTTTAGCAATAGGTGATAAAATGAAAACCGAAATAGATTGAAACAAGTGGAAAATTCATCAAGGTCTGATGATGCAATGTTTCCAGCCAATATAAGTACACTTTAACAACTTGTTCTTTACTGTAATCCAATTGTTAACATACTGAAACAATTTTGGGGCAGCTCATAAGATTGATCGTATTCATTAGTATTTTTTCTGACAGATACTCAGGACGTTACATTTACTTCTCAGCTGGAAACTATATGCAAGTCTGCCAGATATGGCAAACTGTGAGTGTGCGCGGAGGGGGAGGCAATAAAGCTGTTAAATTGCCTACAGTTCTGATACAGCACAGAACATCTGGTCTGGAGAGCTTGAGGAAACACCATTAAATAGGCCGAAAAGAAAAAAATCTTTGTGCTAAGAAACAGTCCAGGTTTTGTACGCTGCTGTCAGAGGCATAAAAAACTTGGCATGCTGTGTTACGATTGGTCAGTCACGTACGGAGCCAGACACGCCAGCAATCGGGGTTTGTTAGACATCTGGTCAAGTTCCACCAGCCCCTTCCACGAGGGAGGGGAGATGGAGGAATAAAAATGAAGCAGCTACTCCAGCATTCCAAAATGTACACATCAGGGCTCTGATAGCAAGAAAAATAAACAGAAAGAAGGAAACCCTGTCTAGACTTAGCTGCTGCTGAGGCTGCTGCAGAAACAGGCTTGGTATTTACTTGAGAAGGCCTGCCAGGCTGCTTTTCGAGGCAAAAGACAGAAAGCAAAAATAGCAGCAATAATATGAAGGGGAGAAAAGAATAACAATGGAACCTCCTACTAACCGTAAATGAGAACGACAGACTCTTCAATGGCGTGCTGGTAACTGAACTGGGAATCCAGCAGGGCCCGGGTGACGAACGAGCCGTAGTACGTGGACTGGTACCAGCCCACGTGGAGATGGTCGATGTTGACGTGGCGAAGGCTCCGCATCATTTCCATCTGATATTGGACTAGATAACACAGAGGAGGGGAGGGGAACAGAAAACTATGTTGTCAAGCCGTGCATTAAATGTAAGCTTTTCAGAAACAAATTCTACGTAACTGTTTATTAGCTAGAAGGAACAGGTTTCCAGATGGAAAAATACTCAGCTGACATACCAACAGAACAAAACCAAGCTTCCGAATCATTTCAAACACTCAAGTTTTTCTTTATTCATTAATGAATAGCAGAAAAGGTATTAAAATGACAATGTTAGTATCTCCTTCCAAAAAAAGAAAACAGTTTCTTTTCTGCAGCTCTTAAACTCTAAAATAGCAAAACGTTTAAAGAAAAATTTGTGTAATTACTAAACTGGTTGGATCTAAGATGTTTCATCAAGAGCACTGAGAAAGAATAGTTATCAATCTCTTCAGGAGAGATACAGCTTCTAGAACTTCTAGAACTGAAGTTAAAATAGCTGTCAAAGCTAAGGGTAAATAACCAGGAAGCACATTACTAATATATGAACAGGATACAGGATATAGCTGATTTAAAATTTAAGAATTCATTTTTGCCTTCATCTGGTGCCCCCTGCTGCATACACTAAATTTTAAAAAGGCCTTCTCCTTGCCTATATGCTCCTTTGTGTTAAACAGGCTATTTTTATTAGAACTGTTATATTTTAATCACCATATACAGAATGAAAAGACTTAATGACTTTTACTTTTGTCAAATTAATCACTATAATGTATGCTATTAACTTAAAGTAGTATTACTAGAAAAAGAATACAAGCTGACAATGTAAAAATAAGACATTAAAAAGTATTATAGCCCAATAATACATAACAAGTAAAATAAATGAAAAGGCTTTATAGTCAACATGATACCCAAATTACTTCTATCACAATGAATGGATGGCCATGTGGAATAACCCATTTTGCTTAACTCCAACCTAACCAATTCCTTCTCAACTCTCCAGCTGGTTTTAGCAAAAGTAAAATCTTATGTCTAC
The DNA here is from genome assembly GCA_004026965.1 of Petromus typicus. NCBI lineage: Eukaryota > Metazoa > Chordata > Mammalia > Rodentia > Petromuridae > Petromus > Petromus typicus. Next base: position 101,958 of record PVIR01000529.1, read on the forward strand.
AATTCCTTTGGTTAGTGCTTTTTGTTTCACCAAGGAAAAAAGACTCAGGACTTCACTAAACACTTCTGTATACCAAATCAGTGTTTCTGCAGATATGTAAGTAACACGTGAAAACAACTCTTGTCATCCGCTACAGTCTAGACCTGCAGTGGCATGCCTACGGTACACAAGCTGCAGCAGGCTGCTGGTATCACTGAACGCTCTGAGAGGTTCGCATCACTGGTCTATGCCATTCCTAAAATACACCACAACCCTGCAAATCTATTTTATGTACAATATGATAGCCTGAGGCAGTATAAATTGTACAATTATCTTTTTTCTTAATATTTTAACTCTCTGGCATATGAGAACTTCCCTGCCCTTTGGTTCCTTTTGATTTACTGTTTGTCAACTGCATACAATGGGAAGCAGCATAGCATGTGCTACGACCTCTTTCTGTTTTAAAATTCCACAGTTCTTCTAATCAAAACAAAATAAATGAGTTAACAAAGTTGTATTACATTTAACTTGCAAATTAAAAGTTCCAGTATCCTAAATAAAAGAGGAGATGAAATTGAAATTTGGTATTTAAAAGAGGAAAAGAATTGGGACAGCCTATTCAATAACTGTTGATACGATAGACAGGATTTAATAAATATTTTAAAAATCGCTACTTACAAAACATGTTTGTATAGCATTTAGTCATAACATATACAGTGGTCAGGGTTAGCATTTCTACCAACTTACAACACCAGTAAAGAAAAGATACAATCTTCTTCTTCACCCCTAGGGGATGGATCCTGCTGTTCACTTAATGATCCTTCTCTGATTTTAGTGTCCCCATCTCCAAAATGATCTGAGAACTCTTTCCAGTTGAAATGCTATCACTCTGCACTGTTCTCTGGATATATTATTACAAACATTTATTTACTAGCTAAAGCAGGGCCTCTAGTGTACATGCACTATGATTTAAAGATCAAATTTTTCTGAAAAAAGTTCCCTAACCTTGCTGACTCCCCAGACACAGCCTGAATGAAGACTTCAATGTAAATGAGGTCAAACAGATGGACCACAAGAATCCTCCCTGAGCCTGTACCAAACCTGCCAGTGGCTCATCCCGACGTTTACCTAGTTTACTAACCCTCCAAGAAGAGTAAGAGAGAACAAGAAGGCTTTTCTACACTAGAGAGGAGTCCGCAACACGATCGTTGTAGTTTGAAGGCTGCTTAACATATAACTAGATGTGATCCCAACGCACTTGTTTCTGGGAGCTGAGGAGAAAGGATCAGCTGTTCGATCACAGGGAAGAATGAGGGGAACATGGGTTTTCCTCTCTCACACCTTGAAAATAGTGTACCAGATATTAGGAAGTTTCAGATTCACTTAATGATCATGATAGTTTTCCTATCACCTAAACAGATCACACGGATGCAAAAATGATTAAGGGCAATGACAAGTAAACTGATAAGACTGCTTTTAAAAACCTCCAATTCAATGGAGTTTTACTGCACAACAAATCCATGCCAGGCCTACTCTACTTAAGTTTAGGAGCATTATCTTGATTTGGAGTTACTACTCGATTCAAAAAAATTTTTTAAAAGCCACATTAAAAGAAAAAAAAAAAAAAAACAGGACCTTTAGTAGTGCTGTGTGGGAACAATGCACAGGGAGAAATCAAGCTGTGGTCTTGGGGTGGTGGGGCTGGGGTGCTGGAGCTCGGCAAGGCCCACGACAAGGTGCAGAAGGGGCCACTTCACTCAGTTTAAGAGACAAAAGTGACACTGTTTTCTACCGCATCCGGACAGCCGCTGTCATCCGCTCAGGTGCTAGGCCTGGGTCCCGGCCTGTGCTGACGCTGGTGTGGATCCCTCACGTCCCTTCACTCACAGCTTTGCTTCCTCCTTCCACCCATTTTCAGCAAGTACAAAGCCAACCTCTGCACAGCTTCCCAGTAAAACTAAGTAGGTGTAAGAAGTAAATGGCAGACTGTCCACTAAACTGTCCCAACTATGCTCCAGCGGCCATCTGTTTACTCTCTCGCCTGTGGCAGAAATAAGGAGAAAACAAAAGCTTGGTAAGTTCTGCACCGTACACAGCAAGGATCACTCAGCCTCTGATGCCGAAGTGAATGCCATCGTCTGGGGGCTGCTGAGGTCTCTCCAGGGCCACAGGGGTGGAGTGGTCAGCCAGGCACAGGGGACGGATTCAGCCCCAGCCCTTGGGAGCCCAGAAGTGCTGTGACCCGCCACCATCACAGCTGACGGGCTCCAGCAAAGGCTGTGAGGTGTATCTGCTTCCTCATATCCAATTGGTGCTCACTTCTCCAGGCAAACTTGCAAGGAAGATATGAAAGAAAGGGAAGGGGCACTCACACTCGGGGAGTCACAGGGAAAGGTCGGGAGCCCTCACTCGGGTGCATTCACGCCCCTGAGGAGCGGGCTTCCACAAGCAAGTCTGCAGTCCATTGTTTCTGTTGTCAGATTTGACAGAAGCCAAAGCAGCAGTTTCAACCAATAGCATTCACTTCCGAGTTAATGGTTAAATATTCCTGAGGAGTTTCCCAAAGATGAATGGCAAAGGGTAAAGTCTTTTGGAGAAGAGAAATACATGATGATGTTCGACAGAGGGCTTAGGGCTGGGTAATGAGAACACTTTAAGCATTCTCAGTTTAAAAAGCAAACAGCTTACCAACTGAGAAGCAGCAAGCAGCAAGTGAATTATAAAGACAAATTGGTAGTTACTGCCAAGCCACTTCAACCCACTAATACAAAAGCTGCAGAGATGCAACTAAGGAGGCTCCACAAAACTCGGAGGGACTAGAGCCAGCCCAAGCTTTATAAATCCTTTTGACCTCCACAGCTGTCTTGATTGGCTGGGACTCTCCCGAGCACAGGAGGGCCTGGTTGACAACACAGAATAGCTGTTCCAAGTTTTGCCCAACGATATTCATATTCACTTTTCGCAGGTATCTTCTTTGCAAAACAGTCAAATTTAAAGTGTCTACAGCTAAAACTATCATCACTGAGGCAGACTGCCCAAGACACCTTTCAAAAAATCCACATTTGCTGGGATTTTTCTGGTTTTATCTTCAAATATGAAACCCTAAAAGGACACTGAGTGCATGCTGTCTTTTGTCCCAACCTAGTGGGTGGGGTGACACAGTAGCCAGGCAGCTGGTGGCTCCAGAGTCCTAAAGATGGCGAGGAGGGCTCAGGGTCAGGGCTTCTCAGTGCAGAGTAACTGAACCGCACGCTCTTCACTTTCACTGCCTCCCTCACTTTTACATTCACCTTTATTTTATGTTACCATCATGAAACACAAACGCTTACTGCAAAAAAGGAAAAAGAACTGTCACAGATGGAAAGACTGAAGCAGGCTAAAAGTCAGATGGCAGAGCTGTTGCACACTCAAAAAAGCTTGAAATCTGTCCAACAGATTAACAGGAGAAAAGTCTTTTACAGATGTGTTGTTAAAAGCGCCTAAAGGACAAGACACAGTGGTACCTTAGTTCACAGACTTAATTCTTTCCACAACTGTGCATGCAAACTGAACTGGTTGAAAACCAAATCAAATTCAACAGCTAGATCTGATGCTGACATATGGGGAAATCTGACTAGATAATCATCCAATTGGGTTTGCAACCAGAACCATGGAAAAAAGTTTATGAACCAAGGTACTACTGTAATTTAAATTTTAAAAATTAAAAACCATTTCAGAACCTAATGACTTATTTGATATTACAGCAAACAAATTCAGACGGCTTAAAATTGTCTTACAATGCAATTATCTGAAAAACAGAGAAAGCCTAGAGAGAAAAGATAAATGCAGCTAAGCACAAACAAAACAAGCACTACCTGAACATGCATGTGGGACTTCCTCCTAAATGGACTATACAGACTAATTTGATTCCTCACAATAACTCTAATGAGCTAATCAGGATTATTAAGACCCTTTTGGAAAACCAGTTGATTACTGCTCTGACTTCAGTGTGACTTCAGATTCTGACCCAAATCCTATACGACTCCCATGTAGAGAATGTCATCACGGCTTATTGGTGAATGTAAAGTATTTCTGAATCAATGAGGCACAAAACACAGATACACCCAAAATAACAGAACAGACTTCTAAGTTTTCAAAAACCACAGCTTGTACATGTTTGATCACTGAATTAATAATTTAGTACAAGACTTTATTGTAATAAAAGTACCATCAAAGATTTTAAATGCCAAAGTTGATACTTATCACAAATATGTAATCAAACTCCTAAAACACTACATTTTATGTTACTTTTTGAAACCTTTGCCAAAACTACGTCGTAACTATATACTCGCTCAGATCAAAGCTGACCTCGCAAGCACATCAAGTAAGGAAACAGAGACTAATTCCAGGATAAGCTCTTTGTAGCAAAGAAACAAAACTCAACAAATAAATGCACAGAGTTTAAATGCCAACGAACAAACAAACAAACACAACAAACCGCATAACTTCCTTGAAACAAACCAATGGTTTCAACAAGTATGACAGGTAAACAGGATGAATGAAGATCTCCCATCTGTACTGCACAAGGGCTCAAGAAGGACTCTAACGACACCACAAGAAGCCTCTTTCCAGGAGCACATGGGATGCCCACGAGCACACGTAGTCTGTGCTGCAAGGGTTCTGCACCATTGTTTAACAAGACAAATTGGATTCTGCGCTTTCTTTTTCGTATCAGACTTTCTGCCAAGCTGCACATACGTTTCAGGAAATATTCAAAGCTAGTAGCAGATGTAGATTTAAGCAAACAGAATGTGCATTTGAAAAAGAAAAAGAAAAAGAGTAAGAGTCTACTTGGGGTGGAGAGAATTACGAATACACAAATTTCTTAAAACCCCCACATTCTCATCACCTTGTCTGTATCACATATTCATCTCTTGTTTCAATTAATACATCTGTTATTAATGCTGCTCCTGTGACTACTTACAAATTTTGGAAACAGTTCAATTTTTCACAATAAAATATCCAGTATAAATTCTATTACACCTAGCAATTAATCTATCCAATTTAAAAAGAAGTGACAAATATACTGCCTTTCTTAATCTTACAGAATTTTTTAAACAGTGTACTTTACTCTTTAAAGTGTTTATGAATTCTGGCAAAATAACTTCTTTTAAATGCCAAAGAATAAGGAAATGGAAATGGGAGTGGGAAGGTCCTCACTCTATTTTATCTCTAAAAACTAGTAAGACCTGTGACCATTACTGGACATCAAGTTTTTTAAAAGAGATATTAATGTTTCAAGAGGTCCTCTAGAAAATATACTAGGTTCTTCACAGAAAATAACATGTATTGAACATATTATTTCCCTAACTCAGTCATTTAAAAAAACAGCCAAGAAATCCTATTTCTCTGAGGCAACCACATACGTGGATGGCAGGTTATTAGACAGTTAACTGTATGTCATTTAATATTTGCTTACACATTATAAAGTGAATTCACCTGGAAAAACCTAGAAACATAGGCCTCCTCACCAGGAAGAACTGTCACACAAAGAAAAATGTACTGGCCACTGAGACTTCTTGCTACAGTTATAAGTGTAGCAGGCAGGGACCAAATGAAAGCCTCTGCGCTCAGAGGAAAACTTTTCAGAAAAGCAAAAACTCTGCCATATTTACAGCTACTTTCAAGCCACCACAGCACTGCTGATGTAAGGTTAGATGCAAAAATATCTGCAAGAATGAAATGTTTTACAACACATGCCTGCTCATATCCCGGAAGAGGTCACAATTATTAGAAGTCCTGTGCATGTGTGTCCTGTCCCACTCACTAGAAGCAGCTATACAGAAGTAATCAGTAATTTCAGGACTACAGAAAGTCTGAACTAGAATGCAGAAAACAAAGGACAAGTAAACAAAGTGGATCGGACATAGATACTGCTGACTAAAATATACAAATCTGGCTCTCAACATCCCATCAATCAAAGCACAATGGAAACAACAGCATTTATCCAAAGTGGAAAAATATCATATCTCAAAATAGATAAAACTTCTTCTTAGTATTTAGTTCTAAAATGAAATTTTCACATAAGGCTTCAAAAAAGACTAAGTACAATTATGTGAAAAGCAGAAGTCATGCTTGATTTGCTTTTGTTATAAATCTGAATTCTTGATATAAAACAGTAACGACCTCGCAAGTACTTTTCAAAACCCAGAAAACAATCTGTACAAGTTTTGACAGAAGTGAGGAAAGAACACAAGAGCTACCAAAATGGTCGGTAGTTTCATTCTACAAGAAACTATCAGTTCCAAACTCCAGTTCTGCAAAAGAAAACAAATGACTGCTTTTAGGAGGCAGAGCGTGTAAGACGAGGGTGCAGAGAACCACCTCGCGTCCTTGTCCCACAGCCATCTGCGAGAACCATCTGCACTGGGAAGCTCCAGCCGCACCATCTTCCAAAGGCGGCTTCTTCAACAGGCTGCTCAGGGAGCTGGTAGATGCTAACTTTTTTTGTCCCTCTGGGCCCTCATTCCTCACTCAAAAAGCGATGGGTCAACTTCCAACCATACAGTGATGGACCCAGCTGGCCTGTGCTGACCTGCACACTGGCGGGCAGGCTCGCGGGCACCTGCAGGCCCAAGCACGCACTGACCTGACTATGCGCTCCCTGTGAGCCTGCTGCTCCTGCTCTCCATCAGCGAGCGGACACTGGAGTCTGTGAGTCTCAAGCTCGGCTACTTCTTTACTCACATCACTGTCATCTACCTTCTCGGCACAATTTGTTCTCTCCGAGGCCAAAATCATTTAGAATGTCTCTAAAAACAAATTTAATGGCATGGAAAAAATGCTCATGAGATGCTAAGCACGAGAAAAACCCAGAGCACAAAGCCATATAAATGCCAAGATGTAAACAGCCTGGCTTGCACCCTCCTAGACTAGACAAACTAAAAAGAAATATGCTGTGAAGGTAACAGCAGTCATTCTAGGGTACAGAGAGCATGGAAGATTATTTCCTCAGCAGAGAAAACTGCCCAATATGCAGGATGCTAAAATACCTAACTACGCACAGACAGGACTCAGGGGACTAGTGCTGCTCAACTGTTGAAAGGAGAAAACAGGATGAGACTCTGGACTGCTCAAAAGAATCCGGAACTGGGAAGCGGGTCTGAACACCTTTGCCATGGACGGGGACACACACACACACACACACACACACACACACACACACACACACACACACACAGAGTCAACAGAGTCAGGCCAGGTCCCCTCTGTTGCATAGCATGTGTGTGAGGCTCACACGCGTGCGTGTGCACGCACATGCGCATATACACACACACAGTCAACCTCAGGTATTCAAGGGGGTTAAATGTAACCATTCACAGAAAGGGCATGAAGCACAGAAGAGCCACAAGCTGGACTCGTATCGTCACCTCTCACCAAGAAGCAGAATTTAGGGCTATGAAGATACAGGGTGCACCTGGATCAATGGATGATGGTCTGGCAAGTGGAGTTTGACTGATGTGACCACCAAGCGCTGTGCCAACTCCCCTTCATCTGCTCTACACTGGGATGAGAACAAAACAGAAAAACACAGAAAGGGAATGCAGACTGCACCAGACTACAAAGAAAGAAACTAAAATTCGAATGTACAAATACAAGTATGACCAAAAAACAATCTACCATGAGAAAAGATTACAAGAGGAAAAAATACTTTTTAGATACTAAAACTATAAACTAATTATATTCAGTACAATAAAGAACAGATTCAATAAAGACAGAGACAAGCTACAGAAATTAGATTTCAAGAAAAGGTAATCTTGGGTGTTCTATTATTACTGTGTATATAACAATATAATTGCATTGTGCTGTATAAGTTTCTAGCTGCTGTGTCCATTCCTAACTCTTTCAAACAGAGAGAATAAACTCCCTCCTCCATCCAAAAGGTGTTTTGAAAACCAGCACCGACCATGGTGGGGTCGGGACGGAAGCAGCACAGCCAGCTTCTTTGGAACTGGGGACCCTCGGAAATGGGCCAGCAGGAGGGCAGCACACGGCTCTCTCCCAACTGGGTCCCACTACTCCTGCTGCCTCAACTGCCTGAACTTCCCCTTACCTTCATACACTAAGAAAATTTGGATTCAAAAACTGTACTAAAAATGCCACATGAGAAAGTATGAGAGTATAATTTTAATTGCAATATAAAGACAAGGACGCTGGTAAAAACAGAGAGCAACAGGAATTATAACTTCCTCTGGTTTACTTAAATCAAAAAAAAAAAATAGTCACTGTTAAATGCTTATATTCCATCCATCCTTTATCTCCACATTTTCCTTGCAAGCTTTGCTTCTTCCAAACATTTTTAGAATATAAGAAATATGAAATTCACGCTAAGAAAAATGATCGAGCAGCAATCTTTGTGGCAAGCCATAGTAAATCTGAGGTTAGAAATGTAGGGCTTCTTTTTAATGAGACCATGTTCCATTTCCTGTTGAGATCTTGTTTTAGGAGACATTATCTAACCCAGGAATCTTTACCCTGGATTTCAAGGTAAATTCCCCCAAATCACATGCAGATGCACTTGTGTGGCGAGAGGGCTCAGAGCTTTTACCAAATTCTCTAACAGGCTCCAGACCCGAAAGCAAATAGCATCCCTGAAATGCAGTGGAGAACACGCCGGTGACACCCAGGCTCAGGGAAGCGCCACTCCTCAGCACCCACACAAGGTAGAAGCGGCCAGAGCCAGCGGGAGAACCAAAGCTGCACCCTGAGGAGGGGCTCAAGAAGGTCCAGCTGTCCAACAGACACCGAGAGATTATGGCGCTTCCCCAGTCCCACTGAGAGCAAGGAGCACACAGTGGGGCAGGCTAGACCCTGGGCGATGCACACTCGTGTCTCCCAGAATGGGGGAGAAACACCTGCTCTTACCCACCAAGTCCTATGAGCACAGCTGGTAAACTGAGGCTGCTCAAAGGGCAGAATGGGGACTTCACAGAGACACAGCCCTCCTGCCTTCCACGTATGAAAAGAATACACAAGAAACACTTGGGAGGAAAGCTATCTCTAGCAAAAATGCCACATTATTAAGGTACTCAGGACACATCTTCCCCATGGTCACACATGCGCCTTAAAGGAAGACTGCTCTCCGAGTCACACACAAGACCACCCTTCAGGAACTCTCCCAGCCTGTCATACTGGGGAGAGCTCACTGGAGCCCTGGGCACCAGCAGTGAGCCTTGTTCAACCAGCTGCCATTACGTAAGCTGAAGAACATGGAGATGCTTTTCTACGGAAGGCTGCTTTCTCTGATTAGAGAAAAAGAAGTAATAATGGGGGGGGAGCATTATTGAAACGCAGGAAAAATTACTGTAGAAAGATGTTGGAAGCTAACAAACAAACCAAATAATTCTCTTCCGCAATTGACAGGCAGGCCTCTGCCAGCCGTGTGAAATAGAATTAACTTCTCTCGGCAACAATGATAGGCACAAACTGCACGACTATAAACAGAGAGAGAGAGAGAGAGAGAGAGAGAGAGAGAGAGAGGCACGTAACCGGGGAAGAGTCTCTGCTTTATTGTCCCTAAACTTATTTTGGATTATCTGCCACACAATCCCCCTAAAACCCTTTCTTCTATGCAGTACCCAAATATAGTTCAAACAACACTGCATAAGGTGCTGTTTAAGCAGAATATGCATAAAGTCTCAGAGCACTGCATGCCAGGTAAATTCACCTCAGCAATGAAATCACCCATTTTCTTCAAAGAATATGTTTGTTCCCTGCAGGAAGATTACAATACTCAGCTGCAGGCACTAAATAAATGACTACATGCTTTCTCCTATTTTGGGGGGAGACAAACTTGGCAGTGAATTCATACATGGGACCCTTCACATGGGCTACACCTTCCTGGAGCCACGGGCACAGCAGGGTGGGGACAGCACAGGCCATGCGGGCAAAGTTCTAGTGAGGAGGAGCAGGGAAGACACAACAGACAACAGACAGCACTCCTGGGTCCCCTCACACACTAAACACCCCCAAGGAAAATAATCTGGTAACCCTACAGTTCTCTGGGCCTTTAAGAGAATCAACTACTTCTGTCAAGAACAGATAGGAAATAAAGGTTAGACATCAAAAGTGTGGCTTCCCATCCTGAAAAACAATACAGTGCAAGAGACTGGTTGCAGGCTGAGAAAACAGGAGACCTGCACTGTAATTTCAGTGCTGCCAGAAACTACAAATAACTGCCAAATAACCAGACTATCTTTAAATTATAAAATCATCTAATGTTTAATTTATTCCAAGTTACACACACACACACACACACACACACACACACACACACACACGAGTTCTAAGGTAAGATCAGTTCTAAAGGTAAGATCAGTGAACACCCTTGAGTTCCCCCACAAAGAAAGAGGCCTGGGGTTAACCTGAAGAGAAGGACATTCACAGGTATTATTAGCTTTTCCTTCCAACACTTTATTTCAGGCAAACCGGCAAGTCCTTCAAACTCTTTATCATTTGCAGACTTTGTAAGGGACATGTGGTAATAACGAAAACTACTCATCAAAAAAGTTATGTTATCCCAGTTTTGGATCAGCAAAATTACCAAGGCCCATCACCAAAAGCTGCTGTGTATCAGGACCAGGATATTTGTATCTATCCATCCCCAGAGCTTCAAAGTACAGCTAGAGACTGACAGCACGGATTACAGGTTCCGTGTCTAGGAGACTGATTTTTTTTTTTCATTCTACCTACTAAATCAGAAGCTCTCCACTCAGACTTGTAGGTTGTCATGTAAGATGATCCCCAGATAAATGATTAAAACACACTCCAAAATTATGGAAATTTCACATTAAATGTCTAAGGAACATACTAAAACTAAAAATTAATATTGCTAACTCAGGAAATTATAGGATCAGATTCTGATCCTTGATTTAATTAAGCTGTATGAGTTGTCTATATCCTACTTCAGTTATTTAGATGCTTTTAAAAAATATGCCCAGCAATTTCATCATCCACTTTGTCCTCTAAAACACTGAAATTATCAGAGCTTAGTAGAGTGGAAACAATTTACTAATTCCACTATCATAATCTAAATGTTAAAATTAAAGTTTTCACTCAGAAAAATATTGTCAATGTACCCAGGGCACTGTAGATTTATTTAACCCATGCCACTTTGCCATGTAACTTGAAAGAACTGAAACAGCATCCTTAGTTTATTGGAAATTAACAGTGATAAACAAGACATAAAAATGTAACCGCTCACATCAAAAATCCATTCAGGCATCTTTCCTCTCATGAGCAGCATGAGAAGTGGGGTCCATCTAATCTGCTGCTATACATTTTCCAATCAGCACACAGTAAAGTCACTGTAGCCCGCTTTTAAGTTACACAAATATTTTAATGCGCTCTCCACTGCTTGGCAAAGTACTCACAGTTCACCAAGAATTCTGGGACAAGGGGCAAACGACTCAAAGGGCCAAAAGACAGATTCGTGTCACTGTAACTCCTGCTCACAATTCACACATTCCTACTCCGATCACACTTCTTTCACCTGCTTGTACAAATGAGCGCCCTTTCCTTCGAACTCATGGCAGATCAGTCCACACACGCGCTGGCTCTGAGCATGGGCATCCACAGCGTGCCAGCTGGGGTAATACCGCTGTCCTGTGCGCACAGAGCAGGCTCACGGCTCCCCGGCCTCCCCCCACTCCTCCGTGCTGGCAGCTGCTCTGAGAGGCAGGCGAGGTGCAGACAGGTGACTGGGGCTGCCATCGTGATCTCCATTTTCAAGGCTCATTATTTTCCACCAAGGTCTTATTTTCAGGAAAACCACAGTACATATCCAATCTTCAAGAATTTGACAATTGCTAAGACTGTAAACAAGCTTTCTAGGAAAACTGTAATGTAATACTTCACTATGCAATGTGTATGAAGAGAGTTGTTTCCAGGCTTTTTCCCTCTTAAAACATCAAAATTTGTTAACAGAAAGTAAAGGTTCAATTTTTAAAAACTTGTTATAGGTCAGGAAAATGCAGAACTTGAAAAAAGATCTAGACAACTAACGAAATAAGGTGAACAACTAGCCACAGAGGTGTGTGCCGTTAAGATGCTGAAGCTCGCTGCAATCAGGTGCACAACCTGCCTTCCTCCCTCGTCTGCGCACGCAGTACGGCCGCACTAGCGCCACCAGGAGGGCAGCAGGAGGCCAGCGAACACATCCCTTCCTTCTGCAAACGTGCTCTGTCCCCCGAATGCAAAGAAAGTGGCTCTACTCTGTGAACCGTATTTCTGCTTTTGTAAGACTGTCGGGTCCTCCAGACCCGCCTTGTTCTATGTCCATTTTCCAAAGAGGACACAGGGCCCTGACTGCCAAGGAGATGATGGCATCTCATGTCAAAAGCTCTTTCAGATTAGCATTACGACAGCTTTCCTGAGGCAATAAATACAAAGGGACAATAGCACACATATTTATCTAGACTGATGAAGAATACCCAGGGAAGGGAACAAGTTCCTAAACGCAATATAAAATATTGCCAAGTTTTTAGAAATATCAATGAGTATATAAACTGTCTCAATATTTAGAAAGGGTGATCAAATATTAGATAGTTAATTTTATCTATGGCTTTTTCAAAAGAGTGCCCTGTGGAAAAATAAAGATAAAGTTTAGATTAGGTTTAAACCTAGAATTTTGGTTCACTGGACTTAATTCAAATAAGCAGCTCGTAAGTCAACATTATCTGCAATCAAATAAGTTTGAACCAAATCAATATGTAATTTTCACCTGAAAAAAGGGTGTATGCGCCTCCAGACTGAAAGCACAGCTGAGCTGCAGAGTGAGGTGTGTTCCTGTGCAGGCACCATCTGCGCCTGTCCTCGGGTCTCTAGTAGCATCTGTCTGGGACCTTGGTCCAGCAGATCAGACGGGGTGGTAACACAGCACTCTCATACACGGAAAGCATCAATCGCTAAGAGGAAAGCCATGGCATCAGTAATAGCTTCTCTTGTCTATGCTCCCATCCTTGCCGGTTATGACTGTTAGGTACTGGGGACAGAACCCGAGGCCCCTGCCCTGAGCTGCCTCCCAAGCTCTTTTCATAGTTTCTGAGATAATGTTCTGCTAAGTCACTAAGTCACCCAGAACTAGAGATTCATCTGCTTCAGCCTCTCAAAAGTACTGGGATTGCTGGTATCTGCCACCATGCTGAGCTCTGTATTTCAATTAGTACCTCCAGAGACTTTCCATTTTTAATGTACAAGGTATTACTGGCTTCTCCAATCATCACGGGGGAAACGCCTATATAATAATTAAGTGACAACCACAACTCTGGCTAGACTGTCCTAGCTGTCAAGCCCAGGCTTTTCTCAATATACCATAAAAACATCCTGTGACTGATTCTCTGATGGAATTCCAGAATTTGATTACAACTCAAAATCTGAAATGGTCACCAAAATGATTATCAAACACGATGAAGAGGGCTGGGGGAGCTCAGGGGTACGGGCTATGCCTAGCGCGCATGAGACTCAAGTTCTTCCACTACACACGCTCGTAGGCACACAGTATTTATAACAACAAAAAAGCAGAAATGACCTCATGTGTCACCTGATGAGAAGACACTCAGTGAACTATGATACAGCTATATTTTCAATAGTTTAGAGTGCAACTTTAATGATGAAGATTACTGAATAAGACATATGATTAAACACAGAACATACATAAAAGGCAAAAACATGCTGAAATTGACAGTCTATCTTTTAATGTTTAGAAGGAATTAGGACTAAAATAATAAGTATTGTGTGAAAGATGATACATTCAAATAATACTGTTCTAATAACTTTAACATTCAAAAAGTATATTTAAAAATGAGAAACCTAGCAAGGGCTAACGTTCAGCAGAGTACATTCTGTTCTCTAATTCATAACAAAATTCACATGTTCACTTAAGTGATAGTTAAGTTTAAAAACTCAGATAAGATAGGAAGAGAAAAGGCAAAGGAGAGGGGCAAGACTCTGAGGAATTTGGTAACAGAAGCAAATCAAGAGGTAAACCAGATGTTCCCACGGAACTGCAGAAGAGGCCCAGGAGACAGCAACGCACACAAGGAGGGCCCGTTCAACGCAGAACTGTCCACTACATTAACAGATCATGCCACACCACACTTTCAACATAACTCAAAACCACATGAAGGAGGTGAGAAAGAAAGCACTGGGACGATGAGACGACCGGTGGGACAAGGACACGTGGCAACCAGGTCACAGGCATAATCAAAGCACAGAACGGCTCCTGTGGGCATAGAAGTTACCAACACGGATGAACATGGATCCATTTTACTTGCTTCCACAGCCCCTATCACATCTCCAGCATCTCTCGTGCTCTACTGGTACAGTGGGCAATGCTCCCTTCAAGGGCTTCTGGAGATGAAGAGGAAAAACGCCGAGACATCATGGTCTCCATAGGGAACCAATGAATTTCCAACACCCTCAAAAAACACCTTCCAGGTCAATATGCACTTTGTGAAGGTAAGAGATGCACCATCTAGTTATATTAGTCACAAGTGGTGAAGAGTGAAATAAATAAATAAATTCCAAGTGTTGGCTCTGCTCCTAACAAATTCAACCTCTCTACAAAACTAAAATGTCAGTTTTTACTAAAGGATGCAAGGACAGATAAGAGTATACTTTCTTGAGGATTATGTCTTACCTTCCAGTTGAGTTTAACTTCTATTGAACAATCTGATAACCAAGAGAACATATAAGGTGAAATGTTTCAATATATGGTTTGCAAGGATTTTGACCCAAGAACTCCTCCACAGAGAACTCTGCTTTCACAATAGTATCTACACCGAATTATGACTAGTGCAGTATGTTATCTGTCCAGAGATGGTAGTTTCAACTTCTATGAACGTTAAAGGCCAAAACATCTCAGAATACCGGGATACCTATCGACTACCAAGCAGAAGAACTCCACAGATTGTCCCATAAAATCAAAATTTCAACAGAAACTTTGCTCTTCTATCAGAAAAATGATAAAGCCACATCTCATATATTAAGTAGAATGACTTTTCACACTGTTGCAATATTCTATAAACACATTTCTTCTATAATATGACATTCTTCCACTTTTTAATTTCATTCAGAGCTAACACTGCTCTAATTTCGAATCTCACCTGAACCTGAGCCACTATGACCAAACACCCCAGACTGGGAGGCTTAAACCACAGAATTCTCCCCTCACAGTTCTGCAATAGGGAAGTTCAAGAGCGAAGCACCAGTGAGTCCGTGGGGTACGGCTGGAATGACAGACCAGGCTCGCCACCTCCTCTAGAACCCCAGCCGTCGGAGTGTGGCCGCCCTCGTGACCTCCAGGCACAACCATCTCTGCATCCAGGTTTCTACACAGCAGCTGGGCAGCCCAAACAGCCTGCATTTAGCCTCTCTATTTGGTAACGTGTGAAAGGAGAAGATGACATTTTTTTTTTTAATTTAAACCATAAAGTTTTTTGAAAAATGACTGACATCAACAGTCATAGAAAGAAATCTGTAAGTAAATCTCATCAAGTTTGGCAAGCTTTCTGGTCACCATGAGGATGCTGCTAAAAGGTCACGTTGGCACTTGGTGATTTATGTAACTTAGGCAGGTTACATATGTTCAAGTATTTTAACTTTAGCTATCATTTTTAAAGTCTTAAATGACTGTCCATTTATTCTTAGCTTACTAAGAATAGACTAACAGGCGCAGGCTCTTGATATGTATTTGTGCTAATCTTCCTAAGAGTTCTCCGATGGTGACAGTATGTGCTGCAGCCACCAGCCCCACTTGATAGACAAGGAAAGTACATATGCACTATCAGTACAATTTTCAAATACACTGTGTAGAAAGGAGAAAGTTATGTCCTTTCTGGTGAGAGGACTAATCATGAATCTGTAAAGCCTCTCATATTATTAAAAACAACAACAACAACAAAGCTTCTCTTCGTGCCTCTCTTAATCTCAGAGGGAAGCTGCTATACAACAAGTACTGCACACGGCCTAGCTGACACTGGGTGGAAAGGCTCAAGTTCTGAGTAGAGGGAAATACTGCAGATAGCAAGGCTTTCTCCAGAGGTTTCCACTGAGGCACAAAGAAAGAATGAACCATCTAAAATAACATCCGCTATGAAATTCTCCTCGCTGAGTATTTACTGAGCTCTTCTTAAGAGAACATTCAGAATGAACACAATTTCAAGCAATGTTTCCAAAGTAACAGACACTGTGACTGCTTCTTTTCTTAATATGAACTTTATATCTTGCAACTAATCTAGTCTTATTCCAAAGAAATAAGGTGATACATTCCTGTTTTATTACTGCTGCTGTTTTTGCACAGGCACACTTCTTCATAAAACTGCTAACCCATCACTGATGGAAGGAAAAATACAGAAATTTGGATTATCATGAAATCTCTTCCAAACTCAGAATTATGACCAGTTCTAAAATTCAAAAGATTGAAGAAAACAGATAAGAAAATAATTCTTTTGAACTGTAAGCATACACTACAGCAAATATGCATAGCATGAAAACAGCAGTTTAGTGTTTATAAATCAACATCCTGCAGATGTTATGATTAAGAGTATCCACAATTTATTCAATTATAAAATGATTTAAATTATCAAATTAACAGAAACTCCTATCTGCTTCACATGCTTTTCTGGAAGGAGTATGCAAATCATGAGTATTTACTGTATAGTCAACAAAGAACACTAACTTTATTTCATTACAGGAACTTATTGAAATATATTTTTCCTAAACTTTTTCACTCAAAATGCAGATCCAATATATTAATTAGAAAAAATATTTATAAAATGTAGCTGTAGCAGAACTTGATATTTAGCCAAACAGGCTCTTGGGTTAGAAAAGACTCTCCCTTTACCTGTTTACAATAAATCTCAAATTCTGCTTTCTCACAGTGTTTGATACTGGAAACCAGGAGGTTGTCAGAGAGAAAGGGAACATCTGGTGAAACTAACAGGCCTCAGGATTACATCTGCTGCTAAGGTTAGTATCCAATGTTAAGGCTGCAATCTCCACGCTAAGCAATAAAGCGTAACAGAATTAAAAAGTACCAAGTAGCATGTTCTTCAACCATACTTTCTTTTTCTCAGCAATGTACTAACAACTGAGCCTCACAGAGCACTTGGAGAAAAATTTAAGTACACGTTTCAGTTCAAAACATGTAGCTGCTGGACAGACTGTCCAGCATGTGATCGCTGATTATTCCCCCCACCAAGAGCCTCCCTGAGGCACTATCCAGATAGGATGTGTGCCGTTTCTCATCTGTGTGTGATCCATCGATCTATTCTGCCCCCCCCCCACTCACCAATAAAACAATCTGGAATAGAAGAAATAGCAAAGGAAAACTGAGAAAGACCAGATGACCAGAAGAGATGGTACTATTAACTCGAAAAAGGCACACCACGCTCAGCAGCTTTTCTCCTCCATTTGCTGCTAACTTTCAATTTTCTGCCATAAACAGCAACACCAAAAGTCTATGGTTACTGTAGTATAAATTGCTTTACATCTGTGACATTTTTAAAAGCCCCTACTGTGCCATGAAAGGTTCCCAAACAAGGAAAGATCTGCACAGCAGGAGAAGAGCTCGCTTAGGCTTTCTGACAGCTGTGAAGGATCAGTCTGGAAATCAACTGTACACTGGAAGTGTTTAGAAATAAAATGTTTCCATCACCTCACACTACCCGCTCCTTCCATTAGTACCCAGGAGAAAGACACTGATTTTACCAGCATTTCAATACAACAAACCCTATGGCAGTAGAAAAAAGAGGATAAAATATAGACTGGGCCCTGCCATTAACACAGGAGTCAACAGTGAGGAAGTGAAGACTTCTGCCTTTTCACTGCTGGACTGAACAACCAATCACAAATGCTCAGAGAATGGTTAACAAAAATTTGTGACACTTACTGTGACTTTCACCTTCTGAGTAAAAAGTGCTACTTAAAATATAAAAGCATTTAATCAGGAGTTGATTTTCTATCAAGTTCAAAGTCAGTAAACCTCATGGAGTGAATTGCGTCTTGTAGTGGTTTCATGGTTTTCTTGATTACTCACTAATCAGACTGACACTGTAATTACAGATCCTAGGAAAAGATGGCGACTAACTGAGCTTAAATCATCCCGACAACAGGAAGATGTGAAACAGTATCTAAGTCACTTCACATGATTTCAGGCAGCACTTCCTGAGCACCTGTCTCTCTTTCCAGTACAGACAATAGTCGGCAGCTGGCCTTGAATTAAAACACAATT
>PVIR01000529.1:120307-172117 GCA_004026965.1 Petromus typicus
AAAGCGAGACCCTGTCTCCAAAAACCTAAAAAAAAAAAAATAAAAAAAAACAATTGTTGTCTTCAAAGAGCTCACAAAATGAAGGGAAGCTACATAAATATACATCAGGTTAAAAAAAAAAACAAACCCAACAATATACAGAGTACAGAGCTAATGCACAAGACCTATTAAAAACAAGAACATTAGGAGCTGGGGATTAGCTCAGTGGTTCCAGCGCCTGCCTTGCAAGCGCAAGATCTCTCATTTGATCCCCAGTATCCACATACCACAATGCCGGGCATGGTGGCTCACACCTGTGATCCCAGCCCTCAAGAGGCAGGCACAAGAAGACTGCTGTGAGTTTAAGGCTCGCCTGGACTACATAGTAAGTTGAGGGCCAGCCTGAACTACAATGTGAGATCCTGTCTCAAAAAAAAACCCAAAACAAAACACATAATAATAATAATAATAATTTAAAACATATATAAATAAAAACATTAGGAAAGGCTTTTCAGAAGGAACAGTAAAGGTTTTGAAGGATGAGTAAGAGTTTGCTAGGTGTAAAAAGAACGACCAGTAGTACTCTGTAGGAAACTGCTGTTCAGAGACACAAAACTGCTGTCTCAGACCACAGAATGTGCAGACAGAGGGAAGAATAGGAAATAAGGCTGAACAGACGGACTGACAAATGAGACTGACCAGGTGTCAGAGAGTAGAAGGAAGGAAACTCGGGCCTTACTGAGCACAAGTTACGCACCAGAGAGGGCTTTTAAATGAAAGAGCTACATCATAAACCTTTGGGTTTTTCTCAAACAGTCTGAATTCTGCAGATCTAGCAGGACTTTAACTCCATTATGTAGCCCACGCCGACTGGAAATTCATGGCTATCCTCCTGCCTCAGCCTCCTGAGTGTTGGGACCACAGTAATGCGCCACTATGCTCAAGCACTCTTATTAACAACAACAAAAAAAATTCCCCCAAATGTCTGTTCAAGACATCACTCTGGAATAGAGGCTGGATTAAACAGGAAGAGACCTGAACCAGATAACTATCAAAAAGTTACTGCAATATTTGGGTAAACATGATACTAAAAGCCTACAAACAGATAATGTGGACAAACTGAATGAAGAATTAACAAGAAAAGTGGAACATATTCTACAATTTACCATGTTACCTTTAAAGGGGGGATTTACAAAAATAAATGTGGATGAGGAAAACAACAAACTTCCAGAAGGCTAAAACACTATATTCAGCATGAAAGGAATGTGTACGTACTGGTACAAAACAATCTCACTTAGTACCAACAACGTTAACCAGATTGAGAAAATTACTATTTATCTATGTACTACCTGTCACCAACTTTGGAGATCCAGGAAATAAGACTCAGATCACAAATAATAAAACTCAGAGATCAACTGTGTGACCTGCAAGTTGTCACATAAACAACTGACAGAGTTTATGATTATACTGTTGTGCTACTGTATCTTCCAAATACAATAAACATACAAATTCAATAAGAACTAAACTAACTATATTATAAGCTTCAAAAAGCATTTCCTACTTGTCTCCATCTTTTTTTAAGGTAGCAGAACCATGAGACATTTATTTAATTTGAGGTATTTTTATGTGGTTTTTAAATTGTATCATTTCCTAAATTTATTTCTCAATGACTAGAATATTCATTTCTGGAATAATTTCCAATCTACTGAAAACTTCCTAAATTGAAAAAAAAAAAAAAATAAGGAAGGAAAGGAGTAAACCTTAATGATGAGGTTTGCTGCAACTTCTTAGGAAAACATACCATAGAAACTCAGTTAGAAAAGCACTCAGTTACATGAAGAGCCCCAAGTGTTCAAGACAGGTATCTGGAATGAATCATTCTGCCTGCTGCCTGCATATACTTAATAATACAAGCTAAGGAGAAAATAAACAATTTTAAAAGGTCAATAGACATTTTAACCATAGCAAATGCAAACAATAAATGCAAAACAATGGCATCACTGCCTATGCAAAAGAAAAAAGTATTTTAAAATGTCACATTAAATAGCTCAATTTAATACCTTCTTTCATTTTTAACTATATACTATTCACATTACACCATTGGGATAAAGAAAGGTATTTGAATTTCAAGGGAAAAGCTCAAAGACTTTTTCTAAGAGCGATTATTGACAAACTTACCTCAAGCCAGAGGTAGAGAAATGCATGATATGCGTCCATAATAGCTCTAAACACAGTGATGTTGAATCTCCCTGGAGCTTAAAACTTAAATACATGCTGTAAATTGGGCAACTATATACAAATACAATTTCACGATACAATATTTTAACATGATGGTACCTTTAAGAAATTAGAAATTCCACATAATAAGTGGACAGCCCAAAAGGCCACTAAGGATAGAATGAAAAAAATAAAATGAGATATCTGTCTGTTAGTCTACCTATTCATCTAGATATAGACATAACCTGCCTATCAAATGCAAAGTTCTGAGTTTGATCCTTGGTAAAAACAACAACAAAAAAACAAATATAAAAGAAAAATTAACAACTAAGAATAAGCTTCACAGAGGTGATGAATAAAATAAAACAAGATATGAAAGATATACTGTCACCACATTCATAAAGTTCAAAAACAGGAGAGTCCAACTTTATAATGCATATAAACACAGCTGGCAGAAGTGAAAAGCATGAAGCTTCATCAGAGCCAACATACTGGCAAATTCTCAGAGGAAATACGAGTGCTGTGACCCGGCAGGACGCGCAGGGGACTGAGCGCTATCACATTCTAGTTCTTGACCCAAGAAGTGGCTGTGCACACATGGCTGTTAGAATTATCCACTGAGCCATATATTTGTTTTATTTATTTCTGGTATAAATATCATTTGCAATAAAATGTTTTTTAAGTAGGACTGGAAAAGTAATATTTTTAAATGGTACAAAGATCTCAAAATGAATGGGTAAATCATTTTGATTTAAAAAAATGTGTACAGCTGCCTTGGCAGTCAATGACAGAGGGAGATCTGATGGTTCCGAGTTTACCACTGACCCACCAATTCCAGCTATTCCACTCACATAAAAGGTACAGAGCAGGGAAACACAGCAACAGAGAATGGTTGTTGCTTAGGAATGCAGGAAGCCAAAGAAACAGCTAAATGATGACAAAGTTTCTTCTGTGGGTATTAGAAATACTCTAAAACGGACTGGTAATGGTTGCACATATCTCTGACTACTCAAAACTATGAATTAGATGGATGAATTGCATAGTATGGGAATATATCAAAGTTATTTAAAAACACATCAACAGGTTAAGAGCATTTTTCAAGCCTCATATATTTAGAAATAATGTAGATAGCAGAATAATCTATGTGACATTTTTAAATGATCATAGATTTCTGAATTAAACTCAGCCACTAGCTGAATGCATAAACAAGTTTTCTCTTTCATTCAACAATTAATTGCAAAGAGTAACTTTTAGGACAAAGAACCAAGGCCAAAGAAAATATATGTAATTTAATGTGCTCAGTAATGTCCGCTGTACATGAGTTCACTAACCACACAACACTAAAACAAATGTATCCTGTAGAATCATCAAGAACTAGTATCACACTGAAAATATAGATTCACTGCATTTGAGTTCACCTATTCTGAGCAAGATGAATGTCACCAATGGAAAAATATATATAACATGAATATATTCCTGAACACATCAAGCCATCTGGTGGCTTGATCATTCCACTCACATCCCTCCCACATAAGCAAGTATCATATCCACACTAGTCCCTCTCATTTTGGTGCATGTTTAAAATACTTTCTACCTTCATAAGTATTAAAAAAGGTAATCAATCATACTTGACTATTTCTGAAGGATACCAAGCCAGTCTTTCTCCTGTGTACAGATCTTTTCTGTTTCCCACTACTACACTATGCACTTTAAGTGCAGCAGAGTTGGCCTCAGACTCGGGTCTGACAAATGTACAGAAGCTGCTTGCTCTACTACCGAAAATATAAAAACATAGAATAGAGATCAACTGAAGGGCCAGTACAATTCAAAGGAAAAAAACAATCCATCTCTTCCTTTATTCCTTAGTCCCAGCAATAATAACACCTGCTGGATATAAACTAAGCAAGAAAAAGCCCCCCAAAACCATAAAGTTTGAAAATTCTGAGCTAAGGCACCCACTGTAAAAAGATTGCTCTAGCAGAAATTTAAGCATAAAGAAGAAAGTACTGGATTTATTAACCCATTCAGACTGTTATAACATTACTTTTATCCTAAATACTATTTCTAGGCTTGAGTTACATTAGGATCTAATTATAACCTATTTTTCTTCTCTTAGTCTGTGGCAGAAAAACATCTAATATAATTAGACACAGCAGATATTCAAAGGCAGTTCTGTTCTCTATGCTTATTTTAAACAAAAGAAAAATAAAAATAGGTAGAAAATGCTTTTAAGTATTAGATAAATTAAGCAAATGAGTAAGAAATCCATTACTCAGCCCCTTAAAGGCTCTGATAAGTGGACAAAATATGAGACTAATATGACCATGTATCCAGGTATCGAGGCTCTGTCCACGGATTTCCACCCAAGCTGGAGGACGCTCCACAGGGAAGGCCTTGTAAGGGCTCCTTTGGTCCTTCATAAGCTCCATGCTTAATGCACCATGTTTGTCCATAGTTTAAACTTTTTCTCAAAACACCACCACCAAGGAGCTCTATTTTAAAAAGCTTTTAAGACTGTATTAGTCCATGTTTGCAGCACATAACGATGAAATTCACTGTGGGAGCTGACAGAGATACACAACACATCTACCCTCCCTGCATCTTTTCAAGAAGCTCCATTTTAAAAGAAAAGAAAAATGCCTGCAGAAGAAATGTTCCTCCAACTGAAGAGAATGGAAAACACCTAAGGCTCCTATCATGAATTTTATGTTCTGGCAGATTAGATACTTCACCGTGTGTATTAGCCCACTTATCACAGTAGTGCAAACATGAATACAAAATTCCCTCTCCCAAAACTTCATGTCGTAGGCAAATAAGGTCTTGTCTTCTAGATGAAAAACTCTTAAGAAATCCTCCTCAGCCACCACCTTTTCCACCAGCTGGACTGAATTAAGTCTAACAAGCTGCAGGGATGATGACTAACTAGACACACACTACTCGTGCCCTCTTATCTGCAGAACATAATAAGTAGAAACTTCTAGAAATAATTTGTAAGCTTTAACCTGAATGCTATTCGGAGCAGGTGATAAAAATCACAGACCATTCCAAGCCAAACACAGGGTGCCTGCCTGAAGTCCCAGCCAACTGGGAGGCTGAAGCAGGGGGACAGTGAGCTCAAGGCTAGCCTTGGAACTTAGTAAGACTCTGTCCCAAAATAATAAATAAATAAATAAACATGGCTAAGGATGTAGCTCAGTCTTTCCTGGGTCCAATGCCTGGCATCACCAAAGTATTAGCAGTAGGAGTAGTAACAATAATTATTTAAAAGAAAACCTAACACCGTGCGGCTCAGCCTATTTGGGCCTCAAACCATCATGGCCCTCTCCGGCAGTGCTCCCACCACAGCAGCACACGGAGGCAATTACTCAACAAGTCACCGTTGTTCACCTCTTACTGCAGCTAACTCACAAATTAAACTTTGTCGCACTTATGTATGTTTAAAAAGCACAAGCTAGGCAGGCTTCGGTGCCAACTACGTTTTCGGGCATGAGACACTCCATGGGTAAAAAGCAACTATGAACACAACCTGCAAGCACTTGGAAAAGCTCCTGAATAAAACAGAGGTTCACCCAATTCCAGTTAAATTAAATAAACTAAAAGAACTTGGGAAGAACCTGTAAGAAAGAAAGAAAAAAAGACAGGAGAGGAAGGGATGGAATGGGCAGAGAGGAAAACAATATGGTAAAGACCAATTATACAGTCTGATACTATCTGGCCTATTAAATAGGACCAAACGTAAATATTGTTGTAAAATCTAACCTAATTGGAACTCAGGCAAACATTTAGAGTATTTTGGCACAATACCTGACAAAGCTTAATTGAAATAGGATTCCACAGCACAATTAGCATTCAAGAAAAGTATAATTTGTTTTCAAAAAAGGAAACTCCTGTCACTTGCATCAAATTTTCATCTTTTTAATGTTGACAGTGAGATATTAACTTTAAACGTGTATTCACAATACATATGCTGAAATATTAAAATCGTAGGGTCAAGGCAGAAAAGCAAGTGGATAGTACTAGCTCAGACACTGGGGTCAGGAGGCCACAAAATCAAGCTTCAGCCACATCGCAGCTCCGTGTCCTTGCTCTCAGGACAACCTGACTCTGGTTGGCAGCAGTCACAACTTCTAACAAATAGCGCAACAAGCACAGAGCACGGATTTTAAGCTTTAAATGTAGCCACCATTCCATAAAGTCTCAGTGCATTTTAAAACTGTTAAAGTTATTTTCTCAGATTATAATCCAACTTAGGTCCAAATAATCATCATTTCTTTGTTCTTGAGTAGGTTGATTTTATTCTAGTGATTTTAATTTTGAATCAAGTTTAACTTTGAACAGATGGTTTAATATCACACTTGAAATAGATTGGTTGGGCCTTTGGTTTTTACAAGCCATTGAGAAGTTATCTTCTTAATAAATCTCAAGTTCTATTTGAAATAAAACTTAATTTTACTTTTATTTCAATACCATATACTTTGCTTACTTTTTTCTTCTCAGGAAAACAAAATGTAACTAATTTGTATACCAAAGTAACTTCACAGAGACTCAAGGTCCAAATCTTACATCTTTCACTACTCAAAAATCATGTCTACTAAAGCATGAAATTAAGCAAAAATGTTTCCATCTCTAAATATGAGGGAAGCTTTTGACTTAAAAAAAAAAATTAATGCAGCAAAATGTATGAAGTCAAAATACTAAATCTGGCTATGGTAGGTAATGAAAAAGAACTACAGCAAAACCGAAAGTATAAGGATTAAATTTGTGTGAAAACTACACTTTCAATCTTTAGGAAATCTGAGGAGCCGCTTCCTCACGAGTGTAAGCCTGGCAGGGCAGGCTGCCGTGCAATCGCTCAGAGTAAAAAGCGCGACAGATCATCAAGGCCACTCCTCAGATGGCGCCACCCGCGTCGTAAGGAACGGAGGCGACTCTGCTGCTCCGCCAGCACTCCAATCCTCCGACTGTGACGAGTCCACTACAGTCGTGCAGTTTCAGTGGAAATTCATTTCTATTTTGCATACATTTGTTTCTCCTTTGAAAGCCTCCTCCCAAGAGAAAGGATGAGAGTAGGGAGGGTCAGGCCACAGCAGACAGACACTAAGCCATGACCACGGGAACACCTGCGAGCACCAACAAACACCTCAACGGGTCACTGTACAATTAAGACTGAATGACACATGTGGCCGTGGACATTTTAATCCGTAATTTTCTCCTGAGTAATACACGCCTACAATACAAAATCCGGTGGTACCGAAGAGTACAACCTGAGAGCGGCAGGTTTTCTTCCTATTGCTGCGGGAACACAAGAGGACACAAGATCTGCTGCTGCCTTCTCTGACCCAACTGCTGGCTGGCAGCGGTCAGGAAAGGGGTATGGGGCACTCAGGCTTTCCCAGTCGCCTCCTGAGGTAAGCGGAAATAGCAAGGCGGCCACAACCTAGTCTTCATTTAGAGCACTGTCTCCACCCCTTAAAGCCACTATGGAGAGGTTGGACTCCCCCACATTACGTTACTGTCTCATCTTTACCAGGAAGCCTCCAGCTGAGCGTGTCCTCCTCACACAGGATTAGCTAATGGTTTCCATTTCTTCCTTGGGGCCTTAAGTCTTTATTTCTTCCTATCAAATATTATCCTGTTTAAAAATCTTCTAAATTTCAACTTGCCCTGACTACTTTAAATAATACAATGCAAATTAGTCTACTCAATAAGTTTCAATCTTGAAATTTGATAAGTACAATGATTAAATTATGCTCCAGTGAAAGATAGACTTATGTATTTTTAAAAACCTCCAGGCACACAATGAACTAGTAAGTGCACCCAATTCTTTTGTGAAAAACAACATCTACCACTCATTAAGTGCCTAAGAGTGAGGCAAGCGCTGCCTAATGCTTTACAAGCTGTCTTACTTAATCTTCAGAACAACCCTAAAGGTCAACCAGCGTTATCATGCTTAAGATCAGATGGGTCCAAATGCGCCAGTGTGTTTAAATCCACTCCAAGTCTGCTTCTACCATTACACCGCAAGGCAGCAGTGAGTTCACACGCAAAGTTACTACAATAGCAGTTATTTTTTAAATGGCTTTAACAGATGGATCAATGTGATATAAATCTGACAAACTTGATTATTCTAAGAAGTCAACCATATACATTTCATTCAAAATGAATCTAAGTCAAAATTTTTCAGCTCCTGGTGGACCAGATAGCTGTCACTTACAAATGCAAATTACCTTTGTACTCAGTACAGTACATTTCTCCTATCTATCCCATCTTCATTCTCACCACTATGGTTCCAACTGGCTTTCTGAATTCTAAACTCTACTACCTTTTCCTTAAATAGATATGAACAATTTATGATACTCACAAAAGGCCCTCATAGTGGCTGTCAAGGATATAAAAACCAAACTTATGACTGAAATGATCACAACTTATAAACAAACACTAGGTTGCAAAGATCAATTATCAGATAAGAAAACTGATGTAGGAAGTATGTAAATGTGCCTGGTATCTCTTAGTGGCTTACTTTTCTCTTTCAACAACCTCTACTGCAAAACCTTTCTATACTACCAGCCTCCTTCCCTACTTGAAGCAATTCCATCACATCAAGCCCTATTTTTGTAAAGCTGCCAACCTCCAGAGATGCAAAAAACACACTGCCTCATGACAGCAAGGGCTAGAGGTAGAGCTTTTAAGAATGTACATGGGTGAGCCCTTACTCAGACACGTGTATCCCACACACATACTTAGGTGTACACCCTGAGCTCTTCACATTACAGGTCTAAACTCATCTACTTTATCTGTTTATGAATTACACATAAGTCACTGATTGATTCATAACCTTTTTCATCAGGAAAACTAGCTGCTCTGGTTGCTCTTTAAGGGAAGAGTCCTTAAGATCTCAAGCACATGACAATGTGGATTTTTTAAAACAGGAATAATAAAAGAATATTTTAACAAGCTTGTAGTCACTGATAAATCTCATTCTGCAGCACGAGTTGCCTAAAGTAACTGCCAATGGAAAAATACAAGTAGGAAAATCTCCTTCACAGGGTGGCAGCAACGCTGTCTGAAACAAAAGATAAAAACCACTTAGCAATTGCTCCAAGTCTTCAGGTTTTCCTGAAGGAAAAAATCATTCCTCAGTTCAGCTACCACTTGGTAAAAAAGCCAAAGGTCAAAAGCCAACTCTAGCTTTTCGTTCCTGTTACAACAGGCTACACAACATGGGGGGATGAAAACTCATACAATTTGTTTGAAAAGAAACCAGGTGGCAACCATAAGAAAAACTGGCATCTCCTGTGAAAGTTATATTTAGCATTGCAGGAGTTCAGAAGGTCCATTTATAATGCAAAGTTAGGTTAAACATAACACTGGTACTTTAAAACACCTTTTTTGAGAAATGGAAAGAAATTTTTCTATCACTGCTAATTTACTTACAAATGATATGCTTTCCCAAGTAAGTCCACCCTTCTAAATGCAGGTTATGATCAAAACACTCAAGCAGCTATCTTTAATCATAAAGTAAGACTTTTGGTCTAAATTTATACTCTTAAAATGCTTTATTCTAATCAGTTCTCCAAAGCTAAGAAAAAAGTACTTTTACTCAGTACTGTGTTAAAATTAGGGAGGAACGTATTCTTCCATTTGAAATAAGTAAAAACAACTGAAACAGTGCAGTTTTTGTCACATCACTCAAACACTATGAATGTGGTTCCACTTCCCTCTCCACGCAGGATCGAGTTTGACCATCACAGCGCTAGGCTGACTCACAATCTCTCCAGGTTACCTTATTCACGTTTACTCAGCACTCAATATTCCACCACACACAGGGGGAACAATAAGTTTCAGGCCCTGAAGTCAACAAGCAGCAGTCAAGCAGAAGAGCTAAACCACTGAAAGATAGAGTCAAACAATCGCCACACTATTAATAGATAATGTCACTGGGGTGTTTTCCTTGTGTCTCTGGAATTTTTTTCTATCTCCTCCCACCATGAGATGGAATTTAGGCCCCCTCTAAGAACACAGTAGGGGAAGAGAGAAACAGCAACTTTTCCGGTGAGAGAAATAAGCAGTCACTGCCAAATCAAGTGACCACGGCTGATACCATTAAAACACGGTGGAGACGATAAGTCCCAGGTATGATGCCATGAGCTGGGGCACCTTACTCATGTTCTTCCCTGGATCCATAACCTCGAAGCAGTCATGAGAAGCCATCAGGCAAAGCCAAACTTCTGACAAGTACTCTAGAAAAATGTCAAGTTCAGGAAAAGACAAAATGGGAGAGAATAAAGAAATGAGATGAATAAAGGCAGCATGGATTCTGGACAGAAAAAAGCTGGATAAAGGGCCAGGGAGTTAGCTCAGTGGTTCCGGCGCCTGTCTTGCAAGCGCAAGGGCCCGGGTTCGATTCCCTGGTAACCACATACCATACTGGGCGTGGAGACTCACACCTAGCAGCAACCAGTACCACATACCACAGTGCCAGGCTCACGCCTGTAATCCCAGCACTCGGGAGGCAGAGGCAGGAGGATTGCTGTGATGTGAGTTGGAGGCTGAGCTCAGGGCCAGCCCGAACCACAAAGTGAGACCCTGTCTCAAAAAACCTAAAAAAAAAAGCTGGATAAAATCACTACCTTAGTTAATGGGATTTACCAATTCTTAACTTTTTAATTCTGACAACTCTACACAGTCCCATAAGATGTTAACAGCAAAGGAAGTTGAGAGAAAGGTACAGTGTCTTTGCAACTTCTGGACATCTTAATTATTTCCCAATGAAAGCCTTACTTATATGCAGTCTAGTAAGTACCACTTTAAGATAAGCGCATGATGTGAGACGACCACTCAGGGCTGCCTTGGGTATGTGTAAAATCCGAGTCCTAAAACAGCTCAAAGGACTTCATTAGCTGGTCTGAGGACAGAGCCCAGAGCGTAGATAATCACCATCCAATACAACTGGCTCAATACCACCATCAGGTAGGGAGACAGTTGGAAGGGGATCAAGAGAAAAGGTTGGAGGCAAAACAAGAACCACCTACATTCAGATCCAACTCAGATCCCATGGGAAGCAGACAGACCCTGGGCTGAAGCGACGTCCTCCTCAAGGTCACTCCAGTAAGGACCCTTCGGCCCTGATCACGATCAGCTGTGTGTGCCAGCTGACTTGGAAGTGCAGCTCCAGAAATGCTGTGCGAATTCAACACTTTCATTTCCCTGGGTGCTGAGGATCAAGCTGACTGAATTTGAAATGTTTTGAATGTCATGACAGTGCTCAAGAAACTTTCAGGTATTTGAAATATTTCAGATTTTGATTTTCCAAGTAAGGATTCTCAATCTAAGTCTACGCAAACATTCCAAAATTCAAAAACCTCCCAAATCTGGAAGGCTTCTGGTCCCAAGCACTTCAGATAAGGGACAGTCCATTCACAACAGGTTTTTTGTTTTCTTTTTGAGACAAGGTCTCCCTCCATATGTACCCCAGTGTGGCCTTGAACTTGCAGTGGTCCCCATGCAGCAGCCTGAGGGCTGAGATTACAGGTATGGGCCACCACATATAACTTCAGCTTACACTGTACTGCATTAAGTCTGCTACATTATTTTAATTTTCGTTATTTAAATCTCATTTCCATTAAATGAAATAGCTTTAAGTAACGTTTATTCACTGGGTGAGCTGAGGATACAAAACAACATTTTGGAATTTAAGTATCAGTAGCAAAGGTTTTATTAAGAATCTTATGGATCAAAATGATACAGCTGCTCTGTGTGGTATCATTTCCTTTCAGCACTTTGATAATGTTATCTCCTCTATTCATCATAATTACCAATCAACACAAAGGTACCTGTAAATATTAAGGCTCTGAATCTTGACTCCATACAAAGTACTGCAGTAGTGACTTAACATTAACTTCTCTAAACTTCTGTAAAACAGAAGTGGGCTGGCCCTTAACTCAGAGAACAACCAAGAGGTTAAATGAACACCAAGGGCTCAGCACAGGATTCAGGCACAAGATAGTAAATGGCAGCAAGTGAAACACTATCTTTGCCAGTACAGTACTAATAATGCAATAATGCTGAAGGCTACAAAGATAACTGTCTTCCCATTGCTAACTTTCAGGTTTCAATTTTTATAATCTTTCCCAGTTTAACAGCTAAGAGGGAAACTTTCTAACTGCTGCGTTCTTAGTAATAGCTAGTAAAACATACTTCAGTAGATGGTACAATGTTGATAAGACTCAATGCAGTTGTGTTCCACACATGGAATAGTAAGGGTAGTCAACAAATACAATGTAAAGAGATCCTTGGTCTCTGCGATGGGTCAGCTTTATCACTGTCACCTACCACCTAAGAAAAACAACTTAGGGGAGGAACAATTATTCTCCCTCACAGTTTCAGAGGCTTTAGCTAATGCCTGAGGACTTGGCTTTATTGTTGTAGGCCGGCAGTGAGGCAGGAACATCACACATAGCATGCGCCTGGCAGAGTGAAGTCTGGGATGGTCAGGAAGCAGAGAGAGAAAGAAGGGGCTGGGACAGGACACAACCCCTAGGTCAGCTTCCTTCCTAACGATGCCATCAAATCAGAAGTCCACCAACACAGTACATGAGCTCTTGAGGGACAGTCTAGAGCCAAACCATGAGGAGTCAATAATCAAACACTGAAGAAGAGCTGTATAAAATGGAAAGAAATAATCCTGAAATTTCAATATTTCCTGTATTTTTAATTTAAAGGTTTTAGGCTGAAGTATTTCAAATTTCTAAAATAAAAACACAAAAATTAAGGTTCTTTTTAAGCAAATTATTTCAGGTAATCTCATAAAAAAGTGACCATGTGTATGATACAAATAAAACCATTTATAGATAAATAAAACTATTTTCTCATGTGTGAAATTATGCATTGAGGCAGAGAAAACACATACATTTATTCATATTGCTTAGATATTAAATTATCAGGGATGTCCCAATGCTTCCTGAGCCATAAAGATTTCTGAGACAATGTGATAGCTCGGATATCAGATACTATTTTAAATGAGTGGCAAAGTTCCCAGCATCACCAGTTATGTTATGTGAGTATGAAGTCCCTTCCCCCATAGACAGCAATGAGAAAGGCACTTTTACCATTTTGATTTTTTCTTCTTAAACCTAAAACCCTGCTTTAATCATGAATAATAATTCAACCAATTGAAAAAAGATATTCTACAAAATATAGAACATTATTCTTTAAATAATGATAAAGAAAGACTAGAGACAAGAAAGGACTGAGGAAACAACTAATTCCGATGTGGTATCCTGAACTAGAATGTGGAAAAGCAAAAGACATTAACAAAAGCTGGTGAAATTAGAATGCAGTTCTGAGTTTAATGCAGTGCAATAGTACAAAATGATAGTTCTGCAAATCCAAAATTATTCCAAAAGTTCATTAAAATAAGAGAAGACATACATGTTTGTGAAGGTTATCTAACAGCCACAGCCAAGCTTTCCTTGGTACATCACCCTAAGTCCAACCACCAAGTTGGGTTTCCATAAATACATCAGATTTCAAGCGCAAAACCAAGAGAAGTCCCAGGTTAAGCCACAAAATTACATAGAAAATGGGTCATCAATTCAAATGCATTAGTACAGCTGGCTCAAAACCATTTAGTGCACCTGAGCATAAGAGCACAGGCCTGAAACCTGAGCACTCCAGAGGCTGAGGCAAGAGGACCTGAAGTTCATGGCCAGCCTTGGCTACACAGCAAGTTCAAGGCCTGCTTGGACTACACAATGAGACTGTCTGAAACAAGAAAAGCCTTTACTAGCCTCCAGCAGCTTACTAAATAAAATACCAGCTCCTTTAAGACTTCAGTATGAAAGGCATGACCACTGATTTCTTGTTTTGCAGGATTTACCTGGATGAATTAACTTCCTGGAAGTTTCCCAACAATTCCAAGCCCATTCCTGTTCCCGCTCCTATTCTGGACCTCTGGATCCAGGCCTTCCTCTGTTGCTCTGTCTCATCCTCCAGGACATGCAGGCTGGGTCCCCAGGCCAAGGATTCTCAACACCCTCTTTAAGACGGGGTATTTCATATTAGCACCTGTGTCTCTCTCCTTCATATCCCACCATGTTACCCTTCAATATCAAAGTTCCTGAGACAGATGGCATTAGGTAAGTATCTGCTAAATGAATGAATGAATTGAAGTTACAAAAACTACCCTTGCGATGGAGCCTAACTGTCTAAGGAAGCTCATTCATCCCGTGAACGGAATATTCTGTCTGAAGACTAGAGAAGATCTACTCCACTCTATTTCTGTTTTCAGTAGGTCTTAGTTCAGTGCTTTAGAGCTTAATAAAAAGATAAATCTTCTCTAAAAGCCGTAAAACTATCAGTTCACATCTGTATCATACAACACCTACAATTTCTGAATTCTAAGTATCTCCTACTTTTGACTTTCATTTTTTGGTTGTTTTGAGACAGCGTATTCCTATGTAGTTCAGGCTGCCCTTGAACTTACTACGTAGCCCGGGCTGGCTAGAACTAGCACTGATTCTCCTGCCTCAGCTTTCCAAGTGCTGGAATTATAGGTGTGCGCCACTGCTCCCGGCTGGAATACTTCACGCTTCAGAAGAGCTCAAGTTGTCAGTAAGTGTGGGAGTCCCGGGTCACTTATCAACAGCTCACGTTTACCTGCAACGCAATACATGTCATCATCACTGAGCAGCTAAGGAAGGACAAACAAACCTGTGCCTCCAGAACGTGTCAGACACTGAACATACTGGGTATTATTTAGTTAAGCCTTTAAAATGTTCACTGTAAACTACTTCTTCCGCTTCTCCTTCTCTCTAGTATTCAGCCTTCAAACTTACAGCTGCTGCCTATATTTCACTCAAGCCCTCCTGATCTCTCTGCTGTTCCTCCTTTAAGTCACAAACACTGACTTTTACAACTACCGAACCTCTGCTGCAGAACCTGGGATGGTTCACAATTACCTGAAGTCTAACCTTGATTTTCAAGTGTTCAAGTCTTCCAGAATCTGAATACCCAATAGAGTACTATTTCACCCACTCTTCAAATTAAGTCACTGCTTGATCGACAAATCCCATTACCTGATGCTTTTATTATGACATGATTGTTTCTAAATCTATGTCTCTGCCTTTTATAAGAATTCATCTTTGAATCAATGAACCACATACCTGTAAAGCTTCAAAGTACAACCGGCTTTCTAAAAACAAAATGGTACAAGGTCTTGGTGTGTAATCTTTCCAATACTCAAATATTTCCTTTAAATTCTTTAAATACCTCTTCTCTTTTGTCTTATCAGAGAAAAGGAAGAGGCTATTGTCATTTTCATATATTTCTTTCACTACCAAGGCCAAATCAAAACATATTACATCCTTAAGTGCCTTTAACCAGGTTTAAATTACACTGGAATATAGAAACTCCAAGCCAGAATTATAGCTGTTACAATACAGTACTCAAATATCAAGACAATGAAAATTTATGGGAGTCAGAATAAATGTAAATTTTCAAAATGGCACTAAGTATTATTGCTATTTAGCTAATGACAAGAATGTGTTAAATTATTAAATCTCTATCCTCCTCAATCAAAGTATTTTTTCAAGCAAAAATATTAAATAAATAACAAAGATACTATTAAATACTTATGAAAGACTTTCTATAACAAAGAAAATTAGGAAAGGGAATTCTGTTGATTTTAAGGGCTAAAAATTTCATGCATCTATATTAGGCTAATTGAAGTTTAAAGATTTCAAGTTCAAAGGCAAAGTGAGACAATTTATCAATCCAAACTAAATTCTATGATTAGATAATTTATTCATTATGAGTGTAGTTTAAAAATCTTCACATAAATTCTGGAAGCTTAAGAAATTTTATTAAAATTGCTTAATACCAGCTGAAGGAAAACTAGTGGCAGTATACATTCTCAAAACAAGAAATGTATAGATTAAATGTATATATTTATAGCAAACAAAAGCTCATTAAATTATACCAACTATCTTATAGTACTACTCCATTACCATACAAAGTATAATTATGATCCAAGCAAAATCTAAAGAGAAGCAAGGTCAGATGAACTTGATATTCAACTATTGTGCTTTCAAGATTTAATTTTATGTGTAACAGATTTCCTTATTCCAATGTTCACCTAGCTGTTGAACTTCCATCTCCTCCAAACTCTGGTTTGGCTAACGTCTGTCTTTTAAAAAATCTCCCTGCAATGAAAGAACATTACAAAGATGACAAGAAACCTTAGCAATTTAAATAGACAAGCCTTGAAATAATATTGTGATCAAAGTATGAAGCAGCCTAATAAAACCCAGGTGGCTCAGGCTTATCATATATGGTACTCATTACCACAATTGCACTATTTAATCTACTTCCTGGTGTCAACAAAAACTTTCTGTTATTAATTCCCCCAAGTTGCGGATCTGCTTAAGTTGCTGCATATTCTGATAAGACAAGTCTTTGTCTGAAAAACAGAGAGAGAGAGAGTAGGTCTCATTAGAAATGTTTTAAAACTGGAGCCATGGCTGATAAAACCACAGAAACCACAGTGGCTTTGTATTATTTGCCATTTACATAAAGTTACACTACGTCCTAAGAAGATACCTGATGATTCATGGCCCACAGTTTTGAAAGGCTTCACATGTTTAGTAAAAAAGAAACATATATATAAACACAAAACAAACCACTTTACAAATTTGTAAGAGGCATATCCACTGGCAGGAGAACACAGCCAGTCCATCCTCCTACTCACATAACCTTCCATCATTCCGCTGCTCCCCTGTGGGCTCTGACCTCTAACATGTAAGATTTCAAAGTAATTTTCCTATCTAAAGCTCTGGCTGTCTTTTTAAAAATATTTAACTATTTTTCAGAAAAGTTGTTTGGGAGGAATAATACATTTCCAAAAGATTCCATTTAGGTAAAACAAAAATGCTTAATTATTAAATTTATTTCAACATTTGTACCTAACATTATAGCAGCAAAAAGGCTGTATCAAAAAATATGGTCAGGGGCCGGGGATTTGGCTCAGTGGTTCCGGTGCCTGTCTTGCAAGCTCAAGGACCCGGGTTCAATCCTCGGTAACCACATACAATACTGAGTGTGGAGACTCACGGCCAGCAGCAACCAGCACCACATACCACATGCCGGGCGTGGTGGCTCACGCTTGTAATCCCAGCACTCAGGAGGCAGAGGCAGGAGGACTGCTGTGATGTGAGTTTGAGGCTGAGTTCAGGGCCAGCCTGAACCACAAAGCGAGACCCTGTTTCAAAAAATCCTAACAACAACAACAAAAAATATGGTCAGACTTTCTGTTCTGGACTCCACAGTCTCTAAAAGCCGGGTCCTGAGAGCTGTGCTGCACACCTCCACCTCGAACTGCGAGTGGCGCTGGTCACAAAGGAAAGCCATAGACTGCTCAGTGCTCCATGAGTGGCACCCAGTGTTCACACAGACTCCACACAGCAAAGCAACCCGCTTCCTGCCCGTGCTCTCTTCACTTTCATTCTGTTTGCCCAGATGGCAGGAAGAGCAGATTGGAAGCATTGCACAACATACCACTTAACCATACTGTGTACTCAGTAAAGAAGGAAATTCACATGACAGGCTTTATCAGCACTGTCTGTTTAAATCATCTGCAAAGCAATGTATTCTAGAAAGTCTTCTGTGTCATCAGGCACTGATTTCCTAAGTCAAATTAAACCATCCATTCAAACTAGTTTTGTAATGTATTCAGGTGCATTTAATAAGAACCATTTTCCTCCACTATTTTACCAGGTTCACTCTAGCACTTCAGTGAGTTTCTCCATTCCATGCAGCAGAGTGAGTGCCGATCTTTAACAGCTCAACAGTCTAGACAGCCTCAGCTATCTTGATTATATATTCAACTACCATTAATTTTCAGTTAATCTACAGGTTAAACTGCTCTGCATTTTTATTTAAAACCTAGCACACACACTCACAAACTTAAGAAATTTTCTGAAATCTAGTGTTACATTCATTCAGCAGTCATTTGATTTCAGCTGGGGGACAGTAAATGGTAACACCATGAAGTAGTCTTTGAAGGAAACTATCATACTACAGGTCACAATCAGAGACTTCTGCATCTCCTGACAGCAGAGTCTGACAAAATACTGGGGTTCCTGCAGCCGTCATAAGCTGCAGATCATGCGTAGACAGGCACATCAGGGCTCCAGCTCTGGACACCACTAATTTAACCTGGGGGTCTCCATGCCTCCGTCTAACATCCGCTAGGAGAACTGCAGAAATTCCTGCTGTGTGATCCACGTTACTAATGTGAAAACCAGGGCTGGAGAGATCCAAAATGACAGTCAGTGGTAAATCCAGAATGGCAGCCAGAACTCAGCACAGATTTCCTGCATTTCTGGCTTTCAGAAAGTTAGAAACTTTCTTAACTCAAAGCTGTAATGATATGTGTGCTCACATACGGCTCCCATAATTGAATGCTAATATTTTTAAAAAGTCAAACTGCTTGTAAGAAAAGGAAACAATCTGGAAAAAGAAAACACGAATCTAGATTTTGACCAACATCAGCATCATTATTTAAGTCACCTCAAATTATCTCCTACCCAAAAGAAAGGGCTGCAAATGATCTTAGTGGCCCATATACTGTCTATATCTCCCCAGTCCCATTTTATCACTAGGGGAAATGGCCAGTACCCATCAAGGTATAACACTTTTAGCCACTTCTAATACTGACTCTTTATAATGTGTTGTTTTACCTATGTTTCCAAGGTATGGATATTTTAAAACAAAAATATATAAGAAATAATTCACATTAGTAGGAACCCTGTAAAAACTTTGGATTTTTCATATGAATATGAAAAACTGGTAATGTGACTTATATTCCAGAACAGAATTATTTTACAAAACAAATATATCTAGAAATTTGAAGAACTAGAACTTACAAACTTAAAGATACATAGGTTAATACATCTATTTGTAACCTCAAGTAATTCTCCAGTTACACAGAAATACACTCTAGACACATTCCCTTGCACAGTAACTAACCTGTCTCACGACCAAAACATATTAATTAAGTCTCCCCAGGCTCCCAGTCGAAGCACTGTGTAGAAGTGCTGAGCTCTTTCACCAACAAAACCTAAATAAAAATCACACCCACAGATGGAGACGTGGGTACGTGACGTCCAGTGAAGTGCCTGGCACACAGTTCCCACTCGGACACTGGCCCGATGAATGAACAATGAAAGAGCAAAGGAAGGAAAGCAAACGAGCAGCTGCTGGGAGACCAGGGGAGCCCAGCCTGGCAGCTGAGGGGCTGAGGAGGGTGGGCACTGGTGGGGCTGCTGCTACACTGTTGCCACTGCCACCCAGCAGGGCGCAAGTCCAGAGAGGCCCCACTGGGCTCTGCTGCCAGACTCCAGCACAAGGCGGCAGGCTGTGAAGTCAGGCCCTGCCACCCAGCTATGTCTCTACACCGTCTGCAGAGATACTGAATCACTTCCGGAGCAGTTCGCCAGTCTGCTGAGTGCAGGCCTGGTCTGCAGGCTGGAGGCCGAGAACAACGGAACTTGCACAGGGCGAGGGGGCCGGGGACTCACGGCCACACCAGCATCACACACTGTTACCACCTCAAAATACATGCGAAGGCGGCCTGTGCTCTCAGCTACACCAGACAGCATCTTAAATGAACTGAATACAGTTTCTTGATTTTTAAAAAGGCAGCATATAATATGCATAGAGGAAAAATGATAAAGATTTGAAAATATCGCTTGGAAACATAACAAGGCATGAAGAGGAATCAAACAGATGAAGGTTTCTTGAGCAGATGAAAATTTCGGCTAGAGAGGGAAATATAAAGTAAACAGAACACTTCACTGGCATGCCTAAGATATCATACTGGAAAACTCAGCATTAGCATGAAGCACATCAAATCTAATTATAACTAATCTATCTACAAAACTTGCAGATTAGGTAATGTATTTAAATGAATGAGTGAACTGGGTAGCACTTTGGGGCAAAACAGGAAGCAAGCTTCAACTTGTGTGTTAGAAAAATTTTTTGGAAAAACAAAAATGGCAAGGATCTTCGGTTATATATTATAACTGCAGCTCTTTAAATTTTAATTAGTGCTAAATAGTTCATTTTTAATGGTCATTAGCTTGAAGCTTAGTAATAAATTCAAATATATTTACCTAAAGTTGCTGTGGGTCAAAAGTAAGACAGCTTTTATTTAATTAAAATTTAAACCGCTGGGAACAGTAATTTAAGGATTACATTTTTAGACTTGGGAAACTTAGGAATTTTAAATACTATTTAAGTACTGTATCCACCTGTAATTTTCAAATCTTATAGTATTACTTTAAGTCTGCACAAAATTTGAACAGGTTTTCCTTGGCTTCTTTCCAAACCATAGCACTTACACTTTGGGGACCAAGGGAGAGTACAGTGTAAAGCGCTTTAATTTCTCTAAGCAGAAAAATCTTTTACCTTGACCACAATTTCAATTGAGTATCGTTCCATACACAGGAGTGTCTCAACTCTATAAGAAATATATTTAAAAACATGAAGCAAATAAAAATTATTTTTGAAGCTAGATTTGGCTCTTACTTCTGTGTTTAAAATCTTGAAATATCCAGATAGAAAACAAACTTTAAAAAACAAATAGTGACAAAAAGGACATAAACATTTTTAGAAGTTATGATTCATATCTGGTTTTACTTTTCATATTCTAATCACCTTAATAATACAAATCTAAACATATAAAGTTAAAATTAGGAAGAGACTTAAACATTCAAATCACAAACCATAGACTTTCTGAGTGATCAAAATGATGAGCAGTCATTTAAAGTCCACTGCCCTGAATATTCACCAGTAAATCAATAAATCTGAATGATTTAATGTGTTCAAAAACACCCCGAAGAGGAACAACACAAAGATCGGTCAGGGGAATTACATCATAATTCACTGTACAGATTCTCTCTAATTCTCTGCCCTCTCTATTTCTAAAATGAAGTATTTATTACATATATAAAATTTATTAAACATTAGTAAATATTTTAAATACAGCACAAGGGGTCCCAAGTTTTTTATAAGCATGATAATAATATTACTGTCCAAAGTCCTTCATTCATCACAACAGCACAAATGTCAAAAACAACTTCTCTTCCTACATACTAAAGGAGCAGCAACACTGGAAAAATATGATCGAGGAACAGAATAGTTTCTGAGTAATAAAGCCGCTACACTATATGTATGTCTCAGTAGGTGACCGGGTGGCCATTTTCTCTGCCTCACCTGGACTTGCGTCACTTTTGCTTGCTGGTCCTCTCTGGGCCCGGGTCTCTCCCACTCAGCCTCCAGAGGCACTAACCAGGACTTGCTGTCTGTCTGTTTCACTGTCCACTCCATATAAGTGGCAAGATAAACCCTAAAATGAATTACGATGGATTTTTTTCTAATACGTGAAACATTTTATCCCATCTTCACTTAACGATCTATGCTTAACTAAGTAAAAATGCCCCAATTTCTCTAGTAAGTTTCAAAACATACCCCAAATTGTCTATATGTTTCTCTAATATTTCTACCAAGAAAATATATCTTTAAAAAAAAAAAGGAAGTAAAATACACAATTTTTAAATGAATCTGTTGAACAGGTCCCAGTGATCACTATTTTCATAGGCAGGAGGTAAATAAACAAACACCATGTCTTTCTACAAAATGTCCCCATTTGTCTGAAAAGCACGAAAAAGCTCTCTCTGTCCTAACTCAATTTTTCCCTAAAGTCAAAAACAACAGAATGCCCACATGGTAATCACCAGCAAGTTTTGAGCACATCAGCCCAGGGTTTTGGCTTCAAGCAAACTAAGAACAGAAAGAAGGAAGGTGAGTGAGACTAGAAGCGTCAAGTAATCAAGCAGAGATTTTCTCCAACATAAAATACGGCTTACTAACGTAGAGAGAATTGCAAATAATATAACCATACAAACTTACTTTCCCAGAGTACAAAAATAACACCTACACTGTGAAGTTACGCTGAATACATCTTATTTTAATTATATTTTTGCCAACCCAAAGTTGAACTTTTGAAAGGTCTAAGACTCTCCCACATTGCTTTCCTCCTGAAATCCTGGTATCAAAGGTCTACAGTGATTTTCCGCCTCCCCAACACCAAACTTTAAGTGAAGAAATAACTTTCTTCTCCTGAAAATTAACTAAAAATGTTTCAAAATGATGTGTGAGTATACACTGCTTCAATGTGTCTATCACTTAAGAATCATACACTCTACCCAGACTGTTTTACTGTTTTACTGTCTAAGCAAGACACCACCTCACTCTCCTCTCCTAACTGTATTTCCACAGTACAGTAGCAGCATGCTTTGTTTCGAAAGAAATCCATTTTGAGAGCCAAGGGTCATCTTTTGTGTCTAAATTAACGCAAGCAGAATAAAAAAATTGCCCACTCCAGATATAAAAATTATGGATTTCACTCTAATGCAAAATAAAGTAAGCTTCTTATATTACCTGCAATATTAAATTCAATCAGTCTGTTGAAAAACAAGACAGTGAGTTATTAAATGTTTTTAATTCAGTGCACTTTAAGGAATCCAGTTGTATAAAATAGTATCTGAATTTTATCAGATGAAAATATTTTTCCCTTTTAGCAAACCTTCGGTTGCATGTCTGAGAAAACAAATTAGTCTTCAGTTCTCCTAAGCTTGATAATAGTGCCCCCTAATGGGAATTTTAATATGAGTTTATACTTATTTTTTAAAAGCATGTTTTTTTCCAATATGACCAAGTTATCTCACTTTCAACTGTCAAGTAAATTCTGTAATACAAAACTGATCAAGACTGAAACAACTCAAAGGACAGTCATTGCACAGAGCAAGAGACAAGCTGTGACATAATGGTGAGACACTTCATGACTCAACAGTTTTAAGGGAGCAAATTCTTCTCATAATCTAAGGCAGCACTATCCAGTCATTGCGAGGACATTATCTTTCTCACCGTGTTTCCAGTACTCAGGAAGAGAACAGTATGTGCTAAATGAAAGATGCTCCAGTCAAGGAAAACATGGATGGGAGCCTCTCAGGGCCACAAAGCTCTTAAATGCAAGGCCGAGATTCCAATCCAAACTCTCTAGCCTTATGCCAGTACTTTTTCTGCAACGCCCAGTCTGAAGTTTGTATACATTTAATGCCTTTCCTCCCTATTATCTGCAGTTTCTCTAAACATCAGCAACTCAAAAAAATGTATTAAAATTTAATCAAAAGCCACTTATTCTGACACTTCCTAGCTTTGTCAGTGAAATAAACACCCAACATTATTTTCATCTCAGTGTCCACAAGACATTCTGAACTTAGTTAATATTAAACACGATATACAGAAAAATTACACAACAAAAAAAAGCATCTATTAAAACTGAAATAGAGAACTATAGTCTTATTCTTTAACCTAGTAAGAATGAAGCAAAGCTTTATACCAGTCACAGCTGATCTAATGGTGCCTACATTCTAATGCTCATTAAGAAAATACATAGGTTCAACCCTATTACTTAAGCATGAAAAAAACACAATATATATATATATATATTAATATATTTTTCACATGGGTGAGAAAAATGAGTATAGAAAAAATGTAGTGGCTATAACTGCAATCACAGCATTTGGGGGGCAGAAGGATGGAGAATTTGAGGCCAGCTAGGACTACACAGCCATATCTTATCTTGGAAAATAAAGAACAACAAAAAACAAACACAAAGAAAACATAAAATCTCATTATTCCTAAAGGTAAACCATGAAGAGTAGACCTTGTTTTTCATAAAAATCAAGTTTCAGGGATGGAATCACACCACCCTACACTCAATAACCGTTAAATGTCTGACAACACTTTACTGAAAGTCTAAGAGCAACACAGTGCAGTGGGAAAAATCACAGGATTTAGAACAGGTAGTCACAAGTTTCGATCC
Source organism: Petromus typicus (assembly GCA_004026965.1). Lineage (NCBI taxonomy): Eukaryota > Metazoa > Chordata > Mammalia > Rodentia > Petromuridae > Petromus > Petromus typicus. Next base: position 144,450 of record PVIR01000529.1, read on the forward strand.
TATTCGACTATTCCTGGTAAAATGTGTTAGGGCAAGTTATTTATCTCCTTAAATATCTGTTTCCTACTCCAGAAAATGGAACTGATTAAAAACCTCAACATCAACTAATTAAAGGCAATGTACACAGCAAACAATTCTCAGGATTTTAAAAATTACTTAATGCCAAATTCAAGTCTTTCCTTATGTCAGAGTTGTTATAACACATTCTACTGAGATTCTTAAAATGTAAGTTAAATGATCAAGTACTTCAGCATATAAAAATAGTTAACGTTCAGTGATGTACATATAAAATTATTATGATGTACTTTATCATTATTGGATTATTTTTTTAAATATTTTAGACCAAGAATTTTCTTCTAAAAAATAAGAATGTGAGAAAACAATGTAAACTCTCCTGGAATGGTCTGTACTTCCAGCAACCAATTAAACAAGTCTCTCCAAGTGAACATCTCTGGCTCCCTGCCTGTAAACTAAAGAAACTATACCAACAACTGCTTGTCTTCAGGTCCTAAAATAGAGGTCTCTACACTATACACAAGTACTCTCAGACGTACCCTAATACCCACAAAACGGAGCACAGAAGAATCTCAACCATAATCCTGTGGGAGGTACAGGATTTCAGCAATTCAGATGAAAGCACCTCAAAAGATATGTGTTGTGGTACGTGGTATGGGGGGACACAGACACTTGGTTAGTGTCTAGAGGCAACCCATCAGTGAAAATTAATTTGCAAACAAACTGCCATAGCAAGGTATCAGCCTTAGTATGATTTATTTGGCAACTCAAATAGTGCGTAAACGTACTATGAAGATGTGAAGTAACATGAAATAAACAACATTTTATCAAAGTTAGAATTAATCAGTTAAAAGTTATATAGGAAATGATGAAATTTAGAAAAAAAAAAAACCAATTTATAACAGCATCACAAAGAATCCAATACTTGGCACAAACTGAGCCAAGGAGGCAAAAGACTTGTCAATATTAGGCAAAGCAACTTACATTTTCAATCCAATCTCTATCAAAATCTCTTTTCTTAGAAGAAAAAAAAAAATCCTTCTGGGCCAGAGATTTAGCTCAGTGGTTCTGGCACCTGCTGTGCAAGTGCAAGGACCCGGGTTGATTCCCTGGTAATCACATACAGTACTGGCGTGGAGACTCACACAGCAGCAATCAGTACCACATACCACAGTGCCGGGTGTGGTGGCTCACGCCTGCAATCCCAGCACCCGGGAGGCAGAGGCAGGAGGATTGCTGTGATGTGAGTTTGAAGCTGAGATCAGGGCCAGCCTGAACTAAAGCGAGACCCTGTCTTATAAAACAAAAAAGAAAATCCTTCCTAAAATTCTCACGAAATCTCAGAACCCTGAATAGCCAAAATCACCTGGAATGATAACAACATGCAGGTCTCATACTTAATGATTTCAAATAATACTATAGAGCTGTAGTCATCCAAGAAGTGAGATGTTGGAAAAAAGACAGACATACAAACTAGTGCAAAAGAGCAAAAAGTCTAGAAACAGAGCCTAGCGTGAACTGGCCAGTGATGGTCACCAAGAGCAAGTGCGCTGATGGGAAGGGACAGTCCTCCCTGTCCCTGGATATACAGAAGCACAAGACTAAGCCAGACGCCCACCCCACACAGTGACACTCAAAATGGATCAAAGTCCCAAACAGAAGACTCGACACTAAAAAGTCTCTTAGAAGAAAGCAGGGAAAAAGCCCCTGGAGAGTGGACTTGTCAGCGATTTCTTTGGTATGACACTAAAAACACAGGCAACAAGAGCAAAAACAGGGTGCTACCTCAAACTTAACTTCCACTCAGCAAAGGAAACAACAGCATGAAAATGCAACCTTCAGAAAAGGAGAAAATCTGTATCGTAAACTGTTATTTGAAAAGGGATTAATATGCAAAGTTTATCAAGAACTCCCAATCTTATAAACCCAATTATCAAATGGACACAGGACTTCAACAGACAAACTGCCATCAAGTACAGCACCCCCTGCAAATCAACAGGACCCACATTTGTAACTCTCACCTACATCCGACCAAAAATAGCCAGGGAGCACATACAGATTGCTTTTTTCTCACTAACATAGTACAATGACTCTTCACATTATATTACACACCGCAGTCCTACTACCCCAAGATGACTTACAGTATACAGGGAGAAGAACACACTATATGAAATACTGTTTCATTTTATATATGGGACTTGAGCATTCATGGATTTTGGTGTTTAAGGGGATCCCAGAATCACTACTTGCAGACAATGAGAGGTGACAGGCTATGAAAAGATACTGTATTACTCATCAGAGAAGTGCAAGTCAAAATCATAAAATCACTTCACATGTGATTAGGCTGACCAGTCAGAAACACCAAATGAAAATATCAGCAATTTTTTTACCAACTTTTATTCATGGCTGGTTAAAATATGAAACAGTATTGGTATTCTGGAAAACAACATGAAAACTCTTCAAAATAATAAACACAGATGACAGAGGACATAGTCAGTGGTATTGGGGCCTGTCAGGAAAGCGTGAGGCAATGGGTTCAATTCCCAGCACTATAAAAAGTAATAAATGAAAATGAAATAAGCATTCAGCAAACTGACTTCAGAGTATATGTGTAAAACAAAGGATATCTACAGAATCTAGACACCCTGTGCACCATAGCATTATTTATTCACAATACTCAGGAAGGAAAGCAATCTGAATGTTCAGACAGATGAACGGGTAAAGAAAAAACAGCACATCCACGTAAAAAAATCATGCAGTCTTTTAAAAAGGCAGTCATCCTGCCACATGCTACGATGTGCACGAGCCTCAAGGACACTGAGCTAAGTAAAACATGCAGGTCGCAGAAAAACAACTGCTGCATCATCTGACTTCCAGGAGCTCTGGGGCAGCCAAGCACAGAGACAATAAAGAAGCAGTTATCAGGAGTGGGGCGAGTGTGAACGGGCAGGTGCAAGATGAACAGTCTCAGTCCTACAACAGGAGAAAGTGTCAAAGGTCTAACTCACAGCAGCACTCCTAACACTCTTGCAATGTGCACTTGAAAATGGTTATAATTGTACATTCTACATGCTCTTCACTACAGTTTTAAAAATTAAAAAAAAAAAAAAAAACCTATATAGAAGGTGAACCCTGAGAGTTCAAACAAGTAAGAAATTATTTTCAATTAGATTTAGATTTTTCAATTTAGATTTACAAGAAATCTCTGAAGAGGTTAGGGGACCAAGAGACGGAGGGAGGGTGGGAATGAGAGGAGGGGAGGGAGGGGCAGGGACCAACGCTCCACCAGGGACATGATCATTACGTCCTGCAAACATCTCTACTGCTAACAAAAATAAAAACTGAGAATAAAACAACAGTGACTCTTTGATTACTGTAGGGCTTCGCTAATAAGGCAGTTACACCTGCAGTGCAAAAACAAAGTCAGGTGTGGTGGTACATGCCTGTAACCTCAGCTCTCAGGAGGCTGAGGCAGGAAGACCCTGTGGGTAGGAGCATCAAGGCCATATTATACTATGTAGCAAGATCCTGTCTCAAAAATCCAAAGCAAATATATGAAATGCTCCCTTCTGAAGCAGAGAGCTGAACTCATTTCTTCCAAACAAGGACTAGGTCCAAACAGGCTAGAAGGGAACAGATTCTGGACACACAACGATGCCCATGTCCTTCAGATCACATGTTACTTGGAAAGCCAATTCATAATGAGCCAGGTGAGCCCAGCATACCTCATGGCTGCAGTCACCCTCTGTCAAACATGATCCAAAAGCATTAAGTGGAAATGTCCAGAAATAAACAAGTTTTAAATAATTTTATTACAATATATTATCACTACAGGGCAAGGGGCATAGCTCATTGATAAATACTTCACATGCCTGAGGCCGTGGCTCTGACATCTTCAAAAAATTATTATAATTTTTCCTTTTATTACTGTTTATTGTTGTTAGTCTCTATATTTAATTTAAAAATTAAGCCCTATCAAAAAGACATCATGTACATGGAAAAATACACACAGGGTTCAATGGTATCAGTTTTGCCATCCACTGGGGTGCCAGAGTGTGTCCTTTGGCAATGAGGTAAGCTACCATATTATCATGAATTCCACTGGGAGGTGAATTGTATGATACAAATCCTCCTTTCCCAGCATTTGTGTAATTCTCTAAGAAACCCAAAAAGTCAAAGGATTCCCAGGAACAGATGTTTCAGAGCACGCTGAGAACTGTTCTCCAGCCCATCTACACAGACAGAATCATGAGTGAGGCCCCACCCTACCTTCATCAAACTCGTTGTCATCCTCTGTATGCTGGGGGAAAGGGAAGCAATTGGTGATTTCAAGTCGATCTTCTACAACCAGGCCCAAAAGCACTCCTTGAACCACCTCAGTTCCTTGTCCTTCTTCTTGATAATGTTTGATTATCTTTAACACTACCTGAAAGAAAATACAGAGGTGAGCTTACAAATCATTCTAGCTTACAAAGAAAGTGGGGATTTAGCCCAGTGGTTCCAGCGCCTGCCTGGCAAGCACAAAGTCCTGAGTTCGATCCTGATAACCACATACCACAATGCTGGGTGAGGTGGCTCATGCCTGTAAGCCCAGCACTCAGGAGGCAGAGGCAGGGGGATTGCTGAGTTCAAGGTTAGCCTGGACTACATAGTGAGAAAGAGAGAAATGATTTTTTGACTCATTTCATCACTGACCTATTATATTCAGTAATTTACAATGACCAAAGAGAAAATTTTCCAGTAACAGTACCAAGCCAAGAGATGGTCAAAGCATAAGGATGGAGACACACAAACAGCACCTTCCAACAATGAAGGGTTATCAAGTACTAGACGATTAGTCTTACTCTGCAAGACAAACCTAAGAATGACACATTTTACTTTGAAGATAGAAAATCTCAAATCCACGGATAAACTCTAGAATTCAAGACTGTCCAAAATAAAAACCTTCACAAAAGAATCACTAAAATAATTTCCATTTCTAATATTTACCATCTTGCCATTTTATATAATCTGATGGTCTAATACATTCATATCAAAACTAAATTGACTCATTTCAACATTCCATGGTCTTCCGACTTCCCTATATGAATATTAAACTCTCCAATCTTTAATGTAAAAATAACCCAGTAGAAAAATAATGTAGTGGAAATGCTTTACAAACCTCAAACGAGGACTAATTTAGGTATTAAAAAGGAAGAGATTTCTTGATCAGAAATAACAGACACCTGTTTCTGTTACTAGCCATAGATAACCAAGATTTTGCCATAAACATGTATTTAAAATTTTTACACACCCGTGGTATCTCTATAAAAGGCAGAACCTGGAGCTCCAGTAGCAAAATCGGTTAGTGCACAGTACTTAAATAAAAGACTGAGCCCTTGTTCTGTCAGTCTCCCCCCTTTCTTTCATTTCCCCTCTTAAATGTTCTCAAAAGAATTAAAGGATCTGGGCCGGGGATTTAGCTCAGTGGTTCTGGTGCCTGTTGTGCAAGTGCAAGGACCCGGGTTCAATCCCTGGTAACCACATACAATACTAGGCATGGTCATGCCCAGCAGCAACCAGTACCACATACCACAGTGCCAGGTGTGCTGTAATCCCAGCACTCCAGAGGCAGAGGCAGGAGGATTGCTGTGATGTGAGTCTGAGGCTGAGCTCAGGGCCAGCCTGAACCACAAAGTGAGACCTTGTCTCAAAAAACCTTAAAAAAAAGAATGAAAGGATCACATCATCAATACTTAACCCAGGCAATGGGACATAAAAGAAACTCTAAATGTATTTTGGTCAAGAAATAAGCAATAGATTTGCTGATCATCCGTAATATGCTAAGCACTCCACTAAGTGTCTTCTGTGCACTGAATGTCTCATTCACTCCCCACGACTGCCTCATCAAGTCACTGAGGTTATTTACCCACTTGTATGCCAAGAAACAGAGATGATCAAGTATGGAATTATTACATGTCAGGAACTGGGAATGACTTAGAATATATGCCCTGCCCTGAAGGACCAACTATGGGGATTATTGTGATATCCACTCAGCCTTAAGCATGGGCTGGGATTTTGAGTGTGAAGGCTTGGTACCAAATAAAGGTAAGGCAAGCTCAGGATATATTGGGCTATATATGGTATACATGCTCAGGTATATATGCTGCTGCCACTCAAATAAGCAAAAATTGAGCCAGGCTCAGCCTTTTTCTCAAGATTCCAATTTTGTTGTTTGTTGATTGTTAATCTTTTTGCTGTGGGACTCACAGGAAACTGGAGTTGACAAGAGGTTTCTGGCTGCATCCTCTTCCTTGATCTCCTCCAATTACATCTGAGAAGCAAGAATCACCTGGTAACTTTAAGTGCTCCCATCATGTCTACAACACAATGGAAACAGATAGGACGCAGAAGTTCTAGCTAGAGCTGCAGAAGGCATTGGGCATGAGTAAGAAGCTCAGTATGGGGCTTGGTCACTGAAAGTGAAGTGGCACCAACTCCACACTGCCAATTGTTCCAAGAGCACAGGGCAGCTCTGAATGTCCAGCGATACTGTTCTCACAAGCACAGGATGGGAATGTGCCCCAAAGTCCATCTGCAGTCGTGCTTGCCCGTCTCTCTCTCCCTCTTGCCAAACATACACCTCTGTCCATAAAACAGAATATACTTGGATTTAATTATTGGTGTCATGCTCCCTCTTAATTTTTAAAAACAAACACATGGAAAGCACAGTAGCCCTTGCACAAGAAAACATACTTCTAAAGCGTATTTTGTTTATAACATATCACAAGTGATCCCTCTCTCAGGAACCCTACATCATTAGCTCAGAGCTTAACAAAATGACCTGAGCTTCTGCATAGGGGTCTTCACAGTTAGCATGTAAGACCACCATCTGGGGACCTGGAAAATATCCTGATACCTGAATCCCTCCTTGGATTCAGGTAATTGATCAGAGCTGGATTTCTGTATTGGACAGAGGGGCTTTTGTACCTTTGCATTTAGTTTCTAGCTTCCTCAGTGATTCTAACTTCTGAGTCACTATTTCACTGAAGTACTATGGCCCAGGTTTCCTTTGTTCTGTTTGACACCTTGGGGATTGTGATGTACACCACTGATTAACCTTCAAGTTTTCTTTCTTCTGTTTTAAGATTCCTTGTATTGCTAAAAAAAAAGTGGAGATATGAAAAATGCACACCCAAAACTGCACTTTCTATTATTTAAAGCAAAAACCTCACTCTTAATAAGGAAAATGGGAAATATAAGGAAAAGCAGCACAGCAGCCTTCACTTAAATCCCTCACGTTTTCTGTAGCACAGCAAGCTTTGGGTTTTATGGCTTGACCTTACATTTAATCCTTAAGAACTAGTGCTGAGGAGGTTTCTTCATCACATAAATTAGAGAGTAAATGAAGACTTTCTACTGTTTAGGCTTCAAGAGACAGGAGTAAACTGGCTAACAGAAACCTCAAGTGGCAAATCCTACACCTGCTCAGTCACATTCTTGGTCTGAATGCTCAACCTATAAGTCAGAGGTTGTTCTCTGAAAGGTCAGTTGTCTCCAGAACCCTCTTGCACACTTCAGAGACTTTTGCACATGTTCAAGTTGACAAAGGAATCCCAACGTGCAAGACAGTGAATAGATGTACTGTCTGCAGAAATTACCCTAAATGGAACACTTTTTTTCCTGCTATTGTTTATTACTCAATATAAATTATTTGAAAAAGCAAAGTAGACTATGATGAAATCCTTAAAGAATATGCCATAATTTAAAGCTTTTAAAAAAATGAAAACCTAACTTTGTTTCAGTGTCTAAAAGTAACAAGGACTTAGCTTCTCAGACAATATTCTCAGTAATACAGGGTAGGTAAAACTTTCTATCCTTCCTAAAGGGAAGATGTAGAAAAATCTCTAAGACCTTCCTATGAAATTCACACTAAAGACATTCAATTCCACAACAAAATTGAAATTTCATCAAAATATAAACTATGATTTTTGATCCATTATAGTAATGCATCAATATTATGTCTTCAAAAAACAGGAAGCACAGAAAAAGAACCTTTTTGAACAGAATCACCATCTTCACCATGCTGCTTTGATACTCAATTTCTTTCACTTACTCAACTCATTGCTTCACTTGGATCCTCTCCCGCAGGGCCTGGGCCAAGCACAAGACTTCTTCACTTCCACGGGGTTCATATTTTAGAACAGTAAATCTCAAGTATACCCTTCCTCTTCAGTCCCTCAAAACACTTGATATGTGACATTTGGCGTTTCCATAACGACTTATAATTTAATTTAATTCTCACTCTATCTACCTGGAATTATTGGTAGTCCCAAAAGTGAAGGGCTTGGCCCCCCAGGACTGCTCCCACTTCGGATGCCACCAGCCACAGCACCAAGGATCCATAACACTCTCTTTGAGTTTGACAATGTGCTAGCATGACTCGAAGAACTCAAGGAAACAAGTTACTAAAAGGGATACTACAGACAGGGGGAGAGGACTCACACAGCACGGCGTGGAGGTGGCTGTCAGTCAGCCCCCAGACAGCTCCTCCAGCTGTGATCAGTGCTTCCTGTTCAAAGGCTGTAGGAAGCGTAAGAGAAAGATTCCTTCCCTCCGCCCCTTAGTGGAGAACAGAGGCTCAAGCCCAGGGTTCTAGGAGACCAGCCCATCAAAGCTGCAACGCTAGGCAATGAAAGGGACTCATAAACAACAAAAGATGCTCCTGTCACTTAAATTATAAGTTTCTGGCTGATGTCACAAGAACTGGAAATAAAAATAAATTACACTACGTATACCACTGTGGTCTATGTGGCCTTTAAAAATTAAAAATGCTTAAAAAATTAAAAACTCTTAAAAACATCATTGAGGAACTCAAAATGATAGTTAACATAACAGAAATTCGAAATGAGAAATGTTCAAAATTTCTCTTAAAAATATTAAGCACCCACTAACATCATTTCCATTTTATAGGAAACAAAAAGAATCAGAATTCAAAAACAAGCTTCATATTTTTTAAAAACTCTACATTTCCACACTGTAATCAGAATAGGTCACACTGCTTAGCATTTTTCACAATCATTTTAATGTCTTGTTTCACAGGAAGCATACAGGTTACTGAATTTACTTTTGCATTCTGTCTTTCATGATACCACACATGATGGAGCATCTGGGGACAGCCACTAGACACTGGCAAAACAAAGAGAGGAAAATTAGCAAATACTATGTACAAACTAATGTAGGAAGTTTTGACCTTGGAGATTGTAAAAGAATGTCCAAGATGCTCAGATATTAAGAACCACCATTTTGAAACAACTGTAGGAAAAAATCGATCTGAGTTCAGGGAAAGAAAGCTGCTGCAAGAGAAGAGGACACACAGGTCACCTCCCTAGACAGATGGAACAAAGGCTCCTGGACACAAAACCAGAGAACTGAAGAATAGCGGTCCACCTTATGAAGGCCTACGTGAAGAGAATGCCTGACCACAGTACATTTTAGCTTTTTACATAAAATGCTAAGGTCTACTTTTCATAAAATACACAAATTCCATTTTAAGGCATAACACACCTAGAGATGAAGACTTGGCTAACACAGTAACTTTTCATGTTGTTTTTCTAAAAACATTAGCAAATAATAAAGATTTTGCTTCAAACTAAAAAATAAAAAGTTCTATGTAGCTCAGTGGATTCAATGACCAGTACCTCTCTTTCTCCCAAAACAAAGTTATCAATTCACCTAACAGGGAAGAATTCCCAAAACATGTGCTTCCAAACAACCAGTTCCAAAACATACACAGGGTTAAACACACTGTCTGTCTGTCTGTCTGTCTCTCTCTCTCTCTGTTGTGTGCATCTATCACCGAAGACACTTAGGGAGCACTTCACAACCAGGCCTGGTGGTGCATACTTGTAATCCCACTAATATGGGAGGATGAGGCAGGAGGGTGGCAAGTTTGAGCCTACTCTCAAAATGTGAGACCCTGTTTCAAATAAAAAATAAAAAGGGCTTGGGATATAGCACAATCCAAAGCCTCTGTATATTTTAGTATGGCTTTTACTTGACAATATTTCTATGATTAGCATCGAGGAAAATCTTCATCTGACATACATGTATCTATGAAGTCCATATCAAAATTCATCTAATAAAGATAGTAAGTCTAATAAAGTTGAAGTGAAAAGCAAACTATTTAAGATACTTAAGAATGTCACATCTAGCAATGTAACAGTATGAAGCACTTCAAGCCCTTTAACCCTATCACATGTATGATAAACTTTTTAAAAAGTTTAAATACATAACCAGTGTCTGTAACTTACAAACCCCAAAGCAACTGAGCCACTTAAATCTGAGTCAGAAAAAGAGAAACCAACTCCACCTCCAGTTCTACAGATTGAACCCAAGACCTTCACACTGAACTACATCCCCAACCCTTTCTATTTTCTTACCATTCTAAGTCATGATAATTTCCTGGCTAGGAGAGACCTTGTAATCTTCCCACCTCAGCCTCTTACAGTATTAACATATCCTGCTGGAAATAAGCCTTACTAAAAAGCTTGAACACCATGAAAGTTGCTGGTAGGAAGGTAAAAAACAGTTATTACAGGAACTTACAACAGGAGTCAAAATATCTATCCCTCAGAATGTATTCAAGGAGAAAAAAAAAAAGCAAACCATATAAACACATTTCACAAATATCCACTGTTACATTATTCATAATGGCCAAAAGAAACAGCCCAAAATTTCAGCCAAAATAGTCACTCCTCAGAAATTACTCATAAATACAAAACCAGAGCAACGTTATCAATTCACCTAACACAGAAGAATCCCCAAAATATGCAAAGTGAAAGAAAGAAGTCAAACAAAATGCTATGCACTCTAATTTCATTTACAGGATATTCTAGGAAAGGCAAAACCAAAGTGTCACAGCTGCTCAGTGGTTTCTGCGGGCCAACATAAGGGAGAAGAGGACACTGACTGCAGAAGGCACCAGAGAGCTCCTTGGAGTGGAGACCAGACTACAGTTCAACTGTGGCTGCAGTTATGTAACTATTCACAACCCATGAGTTCAACAAACTGTATGCTTAAAATGAGTGAATTTTATGGTGCATAAATCTACTAACTTAAAAAATTATATACACTTTTAAAAACTTGATGCTGAAATGACTCATGCATGCATCTATTCCCAACTGCACTCTCAGTTACAGAGATCAGATTCCCTGAAGTGCTGTAGGCTCCAAGGAACGAGGTTAAGAACCGCCGCTGTATACCTACATTATGTGTAAAGTATAAACTCAAGTTTATAAGATTACGTCATCAAGTACTGTGTATACTAAAAGGTATTGTTTAGAAGGCCACTTAATATTCTTTTGTTAAACTACTTTTAAAATTTAATGACTCATGTAATCAATATAACTTGTTTCTAGAAAAACTTGCTGCTATAAAACTATGTCACCAAAAAAATTATATTATGTTCAAATATTTACCTCATCTACCCAAAAGGGGAGAAAATTCAATGATATCCACGATTCTACACTAAAAAAGTATACTTCTCTAAAAAAATTCCCCCTAAAAAACATTCAAGCATGAAAGTCATAGGTGAGCCTGAAAGTAGCTAGGAATCTCTTAAAATCCGCAGTATTTTATGTCTCCATATTTACGGGCATTTACCTGGAAAAAAGGTTTCTTGGCATCTGTTGAATGTACAGAGGCCTATAATGGCCCAGAAGTTAGAATATTTGAAACACAGTATTAAAAACCTATCATAAATGTGAAGTCACATGTCCGTACCAAGAACCATGTGGTAGAAGTTAGCCTTTTCTTTATGAATCTGTAATAGTTACTAATGCACTATAAACATGTTTCCTTTTTAATTCAAAAGGTATCAAAAAAAAAAAGAAAGATTTTTTTAAATGCAGCAATCACATAATCTGCTCCTTGGAGTTCCAAATAATAGAACAAATGTAATTTCCGTTTTTGTGACAGAATGGAGAACACACATCAGACACTTCAACCTTAGCTGGTTTTTTAGGTATGTTCGTAAAATGTTGGCAGAATAAAAACAGACTTCAAAAGGAAAGAAAAGTGGAAAAAAAAAAAAAAAAAAAACCATAAGCTATAAGGCAAAGCACCTGCTGACTTTAAATACTAAGTGACACAATTTTTCTTCTCTCTGCTCACTGATGTCAATGCACAAGATCCACAAGTCATCACATAATATACACATGCACACACTGGCCATGTCACAGAGGTCATTTTCAGAACAGAAGCTGATTTTCTGAGTGCAGACACCTGTCTGGGAGAAGGTCAACCTGCACAAACTGTACTCAATAAAACAGCAACTCAATTTGCCATAAACCTGTATAATAATCCCAGCAAGAGGAGCAGGAGGTGTCCTTCTATGGTCCCTGTAGTTGCCATAAACAAGGGCTTGTTGGGAAAAATAAAAACCTAAAACAATCAGAGGCATGAGTAGTTCTATACTGTAAGAAATGCCCCTCACTGTTCCCCACTGAAGATGGTACCAAAAGCATCGACAGACGAGATTCGGAATCTTCCTGCCTCGGGCTCCCAGAGATCTGAGATTACAAGCATCACTACCTCCGTGTCTCCATTGGAACCCACTTTTAGAAAGCTGCATCATCAGGAATGCTGAGGCTGCAGCCTGTTTGGTAGAGCTAGATAAAACAAGCACTTAACTGCTTGCTCATTGCTTTAGAAATCACACAGACTTAAGGGGGGGGGGCGAAGTTATTAAAACACTTTACCACTAAAACTAATCTAAAAATTAAGAGTGTCTGGTGGAAGTAATCAAAGAGGTATTCAGGCATGATTCTATTACATACAGCCACTGGTTAGGAGGAGAAACTAATAGCTAACAAAGATGTGAAAACAGTTTTTAATAGTGCCTCTCTAGATATCCGTGGTAAAGATTCTTTTTCCACAGTCCATCATACAACAATACACTTAATTAGAGAAGGAAAAACTTTTTAAATTACAGAAAAGACAAGTGCAAGGATCACACACTTAAAACTATCAAGACGTGGTCACACTGCCTGAAATTTCTAAGCTTCTAATCTAGAGCCTGTGCTATCTCCCAGCACTCCTAAACCATGGCCCACAGAGGGCAGCGCTGGTCCAGTGGTCCACAGGCCCGACCTTAAGCAGACACGCCTCACTTCCAGAAATTGAACACCAAGTTTTAAAATCAAATACTTTTTTCTTTTTAGTTTATTGAGTTTATTGGTACATTTGAGGTGGGATTTATTATCACACTCATTCAGAATTTGCACTTGTACATATCTTGATTTTTATTTTGTTCCATTCCTTTAATCTTCCTCCCCACCCTGCTTTCATTTTTCCTTATCTTTATTTTTTCCTTCGCTTCTTTCCTTTCTCCTGCCTCCCTTCCCAAGTTCCTCTTTCCCTCTAAATATTTTCTTCTTCTTTTCACATTACCTCTCCTACATTCTGGCTTTTATTTACACCTTCAGTTTCTCACACTACAGAAAAGATGTGGTATTTACACAAGCATGTACTATATATTTCACTTGTAAGTATGGTCTCAGGGTGCACCTATTTACTTACAAGTGATTCAAATTTATCATTCTTTAAGGCTAAGTAGTATTTCATTTTATTTAAAACTGTATTTTATATTTTTCTAAACTGGAGTACTATTCAGCCGTAAAGAATGATAAATGTGAGTCACTTATACTCAAATGGATGCATGCACACTGAGGCTATACTCATAAGTGAAACATTACATGCAAGTGTAAATATCGCATCTTTTCTCTAACGTGAGAAACTGAAGGTGTAAGTGACGGCCAAGAGACATAATAGGTATTGTGAAAGAGAAAGAAAATGTTCGAAAGGAAAAGACAAATGGCAGGTAGAGGAAAGTAAAGAAGGGGGAAAATCTGATCGTTAAAAAAAAAGGAGGGCTGGGGATACAGCTCAGTGGTTCCGGTGCCTGTCTTGCAAGTGCAAGGACCAGGGTTCGATCCCCGGTAACCACATAACAACACTGGGCGTGGAGACTCACCCCAGCAGCAACCAGTACCACATACCACAGTGCCGGGCGTGGTAGCTCACGTCTGTAATCCCAGAACTCGGGAGGCAGAGGCAGAAGGACTGCTGTGATGTGAATTTGAGGCTGAGCTCAGGGCCAGCCTGAACTCAAAAGCGGGACCCTGTCTCAAAAAACCTTAAAAAAAAAAAAAAAAAAGGAAACAAGGCTGTTTGGTGAGAGTTGTAGGGAAGGCAGGAGAATGGGAAAAAATGACAATCAAGATGTTTTGGAAATGTTTCACTATATTAGTTCTTCCTATCCAGGAACAAGGAATATCTTTCCATTTTCTGATATCTCGATTTTTTTTTTTCAAAGTACTGTAGTTTTCCATGTAAAGGTCTTTTATCTCATTAGGTTGATTCCTACGTATTTCATTTTTGGGGTTCTATGTGAAAACTATTTCTCCAATTTTTCTCTCAGTGAGTCTATTATTTGTGGACAAGAGGGCTACTGCTTTTTTTGAGTGCTGAACTTGTATCCAGCTGCTCTACTGAGTGCCAATCCAAAGAGAAGTCCCAAACTGCTCAACATCCCAACAGAAGGGGAGCATACTGGCTGTCACATCCTTGCCTTTCTCTCCCATACTATGGTTACAGATGACAGGTACACTCCCGCACTAGGATCAGCTCAGTGCTACTCATGCTCTAACTCTGTTTTTAACATTTTTTTTTTTTTTTTTGAGACAGGGTCTAACTTTTGTAGTCCAGGCTGGCCCTGAGTTCAGCTTTGAGCTCACAGCAATCCTGCCTCTGCCTCCCAAGCGCTGGGATTACAGGTGTGAGCCACCACGCCAGGCACTGTGGTATGTGGTTTTGATTGCTGGTGGGCGTGAGTCCCCACGCCCAGCATTATTGTCCAGCACTGCTGTATGTGGTTACCAGGGATTGAACCTGGGCCCTTGCACTTGCAAGTCAGGTGCCAGGCCCTAACAATGCATTTTTAAGAGAGGTAAAAGCAAATTTATTTCAGCAATATCCTTTATCGTAAGCTCCCTTTGACACACATAAGATGGTAAGTTAGCCAGCCAGTCATGACAAACAGCATTCTCACTTCTAAGAGCCATTTTCTGCCTGTGCACAGGAATTCCAGAAATCCTTATCTCTCTGGCTACTTTCTCTCTGAGCCTCACTTGCATCCTATAGCAGTAAGTCAGATGCTAACATGCAAGGCCTGAAAACTAACGCAGCCAAAGACCCTAGCACACAGTGCTGAATGGGTCCTCATGAAACGCTGGCTGCATTATGATTTGAATTGTGCAACACCCATTTACTGGTTCCTACTCCCTCTCCACTCACCTGTCCATCAAATAAGTGTCTGGTAAGTAACTAAAATGAGCACTCAAAGCATAAATACTTGTCTCTCCATAATGATTACAATCCATTCCTCAGCCTAATAAGATGTATTCAGTAACTTACAAAAAAACCAACCACGTGGCCCCAAATTAACCAATTAGCTGGACTTACAGGTATTTCTGTAACCAATACAAGTTTTAGAAGAAGAGATTTTAAATCTTCATTTAAAAGTTCAGAGTACACTTAAGTTGATTTGCTCAAAATAGTCTATTCGTGTGTATACAGCTATCCTTTAAGAGAACATTATACTGAAAATAAAGGGAATAGTCCACTCCAGAAATTCCTGAGAAGTCTGAAATGCAAACATACAGGCCACGCTGCACCCGCTGCTGGCCAGCTAGAGACAAGGGCAGGCAAGACCCACAATTCCTAGCTGGCTTCCCTCCAGGCTTACAGCTTCTGGGAGGCAAGGCCACAGCCTGAATTTCTCACATCAATCACCATCAAGGAACAGCTAGTACTGAAGGAGCATTTTATTCTCAAAGAAACTGTAATGCCACAAAATTTCCCCTTAGCATATTCTGCAAAGTCAATATCTAGACTTTCATTTAATCCTGGCTTCTTTCACTAACTGATCTGTGAACTTGGCAGTTTTCTTATTTGGTTAAGCCTAGATCAATTTTTCTAACACTGAACAAAGAAGGTAGTTATTGCCAAAATGTAAATTCAAAAAGCAGAAAGCTGCATTAGTCTTAAATTTAACACATTTTATGGCTCAAGTGGGATAAGGGTTTCATTTCATAACTGTCTGAGTCAAATAATAAGTGGGATTTAAATTATTGCTGTTAAAGTTTTGATGTAAAAGAAATTTAAGTAACTTCAATGGGGGAAAAAGATATTTTGTGCTGAAACATATGGGATTACTTACAATACTCCAAGATATTTAATCAATATCACCTCTATAATAATTTCAGTTTGAAAGCATACTTCAATAATACTCTCTTGAATCTAATGCTCACTGCTTTAGATGGTCCAACCATTAACTTTGGGGGAACAAGGGACAGAGAAGCATAGTCACAAGAAATTCAATGGAATCATACCTCTTTCATCATAAAAATCACTCACAAGAAGTACAAAGATACAATCAAATATGTAATCCCAATGTAATGTTAGCTGATAAGGATGTTTAATGTATGCACTTCCACTTTATCAATGACATATATACATATACAAACAATTATATGTGCATGTATTCTGCAACTTTTCTCACATGTAGGTGGTAATTACTCTAAAGTAAAATAAGTGATGAAAAGGCTGAGCTGAAATAACATTTATTTCCTCTCATTCAAAACAAAACAAAACAAAAATCTGGGGCCAGGGATTTAGCTCAAGTGGTACTGTTCCTTGTAAGCACAGAGGCCAGCAATCAATCCTGGTACAGCAACAACAACAAAAACAAAAAAATCCAGAAATGTTACAATCTATCTCCTGATATATTTCAAGTGTACTATTCAGCACCACTAACCAGGGCTTGAATACAATACTGAGTGGCACTTTAGCAAGTCTTAAGAGATAGTGCTTGCTAAAACAGTTGCAGGGAGGAAAAAAAAACTTTTAAAAGGAGTAACTGTCCCCAAGGTCAAATTGTGACTGTGGGGAAAGGTACTGCTGTTGGAAGATAGGGATAACTTGAGAGTTTCTCTTCCCTACCTCTTTTTTGTCTTTTGATTTGTGTATCAAGAACATGCAATACCCAGGAAAATATTTTGTTTAATTACTAGTCTTAATAGATTAACAGAGCTTCTATTTTCCACCATAAAAACTGGGCTACAGTGAACCTATAAGGTGATTAATTATCTTCCTGTTCAAGAAGGCCTTCAAAATAAAAAAGATCATTATTTGTGCATAAAGTGTAAAATGCGAGTTTTCCTCTCTCCAAAATAAAAATATTTTGGCTTTAATTATTTTAAACGTTATCAATGAATCAAATTTAAAAACAGTCTTCACTAAGATGCTAACATAGAAAGGACTTCAAAATTAGGCAATAAAGGGTGACTTTATTTTGTATGTAATAATGATTTTCCAAATGTTTGAGTTTTAGGGTGACAGCTGTCTTGTGAGAAGAAAATTTACTCAGACGCACAATCTATGACCACCAGGTACAAAACCAAGACTAAGACCAGTTACATGAGGCCACAGCTGGAAAAAGGACAGCTAAAATGAAGAGAGCTGGCAATATAGTCACAAATTCAGAAAGCTAAATAAGCAATCTTGCAAGTATCTAAGGAAAACCTAAAGGAAAAATCAAAGACAAAACTAGAAGTTTGGGTGACTCAGGCACATACTGGTATCGCTAGGGAACGGGAAATATTTACTGAAATAAATCACTGCAATGAGTATACTAACTGCACAAATTAGGTTAGTTTTAAAAATAAAGACTTTAAAATTCTTCAAAAACATTCAGTCTGCAATAGTGTCAAGAAACAGCACTTGCACACTGTGAAGGCAGAGACTGAGTTGTGCAGAAGACTACATGGGAAAGCAATCTGCCAGCGGGCTTAAAATGATAAAAACACCACAATCTTTAACTCATTAACTTCAACCCTGCATATTCAAACACAGGAAGAACACTACAAAGACAAACCCCAAATCTTAATGGTACTATCCAAACTCATGTGATAAGCTTTAAAACTAAATTTTTTGTGCTTTTCTCAAATTTTCTTACAATGGACATATTTGTTGTTCTTTCTAAAAAAATGTACTTTAGCATATTCACAATGCATCATAGGTAATCCATTACCACTTACATCAGGTGAAACTAAGTCAGAAACAGAGACAGGAGATGGTAGAGAAAGCATAGAAAGGAAGTCTCATATAATCATCAGGACATAATGAATACCTCCAACATCTAAGGAATATTTACTATTTGCAGAGAAAATAAAATCTTAAAATTTTATGCCAAAACATGGCTGATGTTCACACTCTAAGGGTTAAAAAAAATCAGATTTTGGCCACTACTGAGTTATCCTATTTTCTGAAGTCCTGTTTTTTTGTTTTTTTTTTTTTTCTTGTATCCATGGGCTGAGTACCAATGTTTACAAAAACAAAGCACACTACTCTGGCAAATACAAGTATCCACTTCACCCCTTCCCGTTTGGATAAAAACACTGCCATTGCCACCAGACAGATGGATATGTAAATCACACTGCATTCTGCTATTTAAACTTTGCTGGATGCAATCACTATATAGAATGGCCTTCTAATAGCAATTTACAAATTTTTATAGCATCTAACACTTTGCCAAATATAACAGTGTCAAAGTTTATAGATTGAGTTATTTTACAAAAACAAAATTATGAACTAATTTTGAAGAGAAAACAAATGAAAGCCAGTTTTTATGTAAGCGCTAAAGTCAGAAACTTTAAGAAACTGTCAAGCAGACAGAATAAAAAGTGAAAAAATAAGACCCTACATAAGAGACCCAACTTTTAGGAAATACATTTCCAAACAATGAACAAGGAACACTGAATTATTTTGGAAACATCTTAATTTCTATTTTCTCCTGCTTAATCAAGTCACATGGTCTGTCTGTACTGTTCCTTCACTTGTAAAATGGGAGTGGTAATAACAGTCACTGCAGCTTAGAGCTTCAATGCTATCTCTAGTAGATGGTCTCAATTAATGATGCTTCCTCTTACTATTTTTCAGCTTTACAACAGTGTAAGTGCAATGAGAAGTGACAGCAAGCGGACCCCAAATCAGAATTCTACAAGTGATCTCTTCATGGGTTAGTGACAGACAGAAATGCAGTCACTTTATCACGATGCTGGACAGTGGCAGTGAGCCCCAGTTCCCACTCAGACTCCCTCCTGTTCAGACTCACCATCCAGAAAGCTAGCACTGTGCTCCAGGGTGCTGTGCTGCTGGGCTGGGATATCCAGAAGGTGGATGTGTTAGATGTGGTTCTCAGTTAGAATAGTTTCCATTCACAACGGATTTATAGAAAGTAACCCTACTGCAAGTCAAGAAGCTTCTATCAAAAAAGAACTTAGAACAGTATGTAGATACTGCATACAAATACAGCAAATATTTATAGTCTTCAAAGTGAATGACACAGCTATAATAATGGGAATAGTTCCAAAAGGCAAGATGTGATTGAGTTCAAACTCTGAGATTATTTGCTTCATACTGCTAAGAAGCCATGTACATGTACATCATAATATAATCTAGAATACTAATGCTTTCAGCTTCTCTGCAGAATGCATACTCAATTTAATCCTCAAGTAAGTGTACTTATTGTAAAGTTAGAAATAACCATAACAATACTGATAAACTATTCTTTCATTCACAGCAAATAAAATGCTAGAAACCAATGCAGTAGAAGACAGACAAAGTTAACAACAAAAAATAACTAACTAAAAGTACAAACTACTCAGTATAGTAAAATTCAATGATGGGCTATTTATTACAGGAATTAGCAGATTAAATACTTCCCCCTTTTTTTTTTAAGTTTTCTGAGACACGGTCTCATCATTTCACATTATCACAAAACTCACTATGTAGCACAGGCTGTCTTAAAACTCACCACAATCCTCCTGCCTCAGTCCCTCAAAGGCATATGTCACCACACAGCTCTAAGGGGATTCTTAAGTATTACTGTCCAATCTGAGTTCAAAATACATGTCATCAACGGCAATATTAAGCCATCAAAACACAAGCAGACTATGTTCAATTTCCCTGACTAAAAGGCAGAACTTTATGCAACACATTTCAGAAGGATTTATAATTAAGATGACTAAAATATAAAAGTCTTGGTAGTTGATTTTCAAATTATCTACCTGAAAAATTTACATATGTGAAACAACATATTTTCCAATGAAGCCTAAAAATATTTAATTTTGTTGTTGATAGACTACTAAAAGGCCAAACTATATTCTAGTTAAGACTAGAGTTTCAGACAAGATCTTCCACTTCATGAAATTTAATAGGCTGTTATCTACTCTATAATTTCCCAAGTTTTATATAAAGATTATAGTGATACATGTATTAGTTTAGCATAAGCCCTTTACAAGTCTAAACAATTTATCCTGGCTCACCAAACAATTCCCCAACATGCTCATAATAGATCTAGGTTACCATCATGTGAGCAAGACAGATATAACACCTACCCCTAAAGCTGTTGTAAGGATTAGATGAAATCTAGCTACTCATTCCTGCACAAGCTTTTAAACACCAGGTGCTCAACTATTAACATTAATGACTGTTCTTACAGAGATGAAAATGCCAAGTAAAAAGAAAAACAAGATCAGGCTCAGAAAGCTCAGTAGCTTCCTATCCTTAATTGTGTGCTTTTTTCTTGATATTCAGTTAATTTCTCAAAAGCACTTATTTCATTTCTTCTCCTCAGTCATTTCTAAGAAAACTTCCACAGAAGAGGAGTATACCAATTTCTTCAGAGCATATGAACAGTCAGGCACTGGTGGAGACAATAGGGAATAGGCACTACCCGAACCGTACATGGATCCTTTTCTCAGGAAGTTGACAAGCTAGTGTAGCATATAGGAAGCAACACAATACTACATATAGGAAGTACACAACAGTGTCTGTCAGGCAGTAACAAGGGCCCTACTGACTACATGAGCTGACCTCTGAGTGACAATAAAGTGAAATCACACCTTTGTCTTCAACTGCTTTGCAACCCAGACTTTGGTACTCAACCTATCCGACAGGCAAATGTCCCAGTTCTCATTTGGTACTCAACTACCAGCTTGTCAGTCTCAACTGCCTAGTGACTTGTCTCCCTTTCCACAATCTGTTTGGTGATCACCATACCACTAAGAACAAATTAAGGTCAAAAGCCACTATACATATCTAATTCTACTGATTAATAGCATACTTCCTTTATTTACAAAATTGCAAGAAAGAAGTAATTACTGACATGTTAACAATCCAAAAGGATCAGCTTCTCATAAAAAGTAAAAAGGTAAAACTTTTTAAAGGCAACAAGTGTTGATACTGGAACAATGGAGCACATATGTCTACACCTTAATCTTTTAAAAGGTTATCATCTCAATGAGAAAGGGAAATTCATTAAACACATATGATGAATGACATATATATGATGAATGACACGACAAGATGAATGATGTAAGCTGTTACTATTATAAAAAGCCCAGAGATGGGAAAAGTCGGTGTGGATCACCCTGATGCACAGCTTCTCACACACTGATATGGTACACATAACATGCTTTAGTAGATGAGCATAGAGGCTGAGAATTTGTGAAACCTTTCCGTCTGCATTTCTAACAAGCTCTCCAAGGAGGTCAATGCTGCTCTGCAGCTCCTGGTGCATGGACCTTATCTTGAGAAGCAAAGCTAATGAATGCAAGGCTTAAAATCTGAACTATTCTAGAGAATAAAGTGGGTTTTACACAGAAAGATCAACAAGAGAATTAGCTTTATCCTGTCAACGAGACCATTTAATTAGAAGATTCACCTTCCATTCCAGAGACCGCACAAAACCAGACTTGAAGGAAACAGTAAAAGATAAAATGACAAGCCTATTGGAATGGACAATTGTGAGAGACACCTCATTATCTGGACTGACAAAAATAGACAACTAGCCATATTAAAAGTAGAAGACACACAAGGTTATAGACCTCATATACTACTGGGAATAAAGGTAAAATGGTACAACTTCTTAGGAAAATAATCTGTCACTATTTAGCAAAACTGACAAGTAACATCCCTCAGACTTAACCAACCTATATAAGACATATGTATCTTGAGCTGGGGATTTAGCTCGGTGGTTCTGGCATCTGCCTAGCAAGTGCCAGGTCCCGTGTTTGATCCTCAACATCACAATCCAAAATGCTGGGCATGATGGATGACCAACACCTAGAGTTCCAGCCCTTGGGAGCAGAGGCAGGAGGATTGCTGTGAGTTTGAGGTGAGCCTGGGCTCTATAATGAGTTCAGAGCCCGCCTGAACTACAAAGTGAGACCCTGTCTCAAAAAAAAAAAAAAAAAAAAAAAAAAAAAAAAAAAAAAAAAAAAAAAAAAAAAAAAAAAAAAAAAAAAAAAAAAAAAAAGGCACAGGTATCTCAAGACTCAAAGACATGGGAAGAAAAAATAAAGAGGCTTCAAACACATTTTTAATGTTCTATTTTTGAAGATGAATGCGCAACAAGGGTTGAGTAATATAAAACAGACATTATTTTGTTTGAGTGATATTTTAATATAATTTATAGTTCTCTGTTGCTGTCATAATAGATCTTTCTGAAAACTTAATTCAGGGAATTGGTGATAGAAGATTCTAAAAGCAGTGGAGTTTAGGAAACAACTGCCTTGAAAAGAAATAAAAAATGATGGCCAAGACTAGAACACAGGTACAATAAGAGAGTTAAAATTTTTAATATGGGAAAATATGAATATCCTGATACTAAGAAAAGGGAAATATTACAGATACAGAAACACTGATAAACTACAGTTAAAGCAAGAAAGGAAGAATAAAAGATGAAAAACTGGTTTCTGCCACTATTTATGCACCAAGAATAAATATGTTCAAACATCAGCCTACATGTGGATTCATTTGTGCCCATTCATGGCTGAGAACGGCCATGAGGTTTATGGACTCTATCCATCTTACCTGTTATCACATGACAGCTAATCCATGAATTATTTGTTTAATGGGTCAAGAGTAGAACATATATGAAGTATATAAATTCCAAACTGCAGACTTCCAAATACAGACTTAGCAACTACAAGAAAAGTTGAGTCTATTAAATTACATTTTTATCCAACATGTGGTAAGAACAGCATGGAATTTCACATAGAATTTCATGAACAAAATCAAAAATTATGTGGGATGGGCCGGGGAGTTAGCTCAGTGGTTCCAGCGCCTGTCTTGCAAGCGCAAGGGCCCGGGTTCGATTCCCCGGTAACCACATAACAATACTGGGTGTGGAGACCCACACCCAGCAGCAATCAGCACCACATATCACAGTGCCAGACATGGTGGCTCACACCTGTAATCCCAGCACTCGGGAGGCAGAGGCAGGAGGATTGTGATGTGAGTTTGAGGCTGAGCTCAGGGCCAGCCTGAACCACAAAGCGAGACCCTGTCTCAAAAAAAAAGAACCTAAAAAAAAAATTATGTGGGATTTATACAAAAACAGCAAGACAGTCCTATGGGGCTAGAATGTACACATCCTATGAAGCTTGAAAAAAGTAGAAAAAAAATCAGAATATAATGGCAAGAATCAAAAACATCTTAGAGGACATAGAATACATTTGAAAAAAAATAACTGAAAACATCTAATGAAGTAAATGAAGATCTGAATACTTAAGTATGTCTGAATAAAGTATGATGTGAAAAGATATGGGAAAAAAAAAATCACTCAAAGTATCACCAAAATAAACTATAAATAGACCAGGATGGAACTAGGAGTTGCACAAAAGGATATTGGAATCATGTACTTATTCACTTTATGCCAGTTAGCAGGTGCTGCGTTAAGGACATAACAAGTGAAAAAACCATTCCCCTTGCCCTCAAAAATGATAAGACAAATAAGAAAACAAATATAACAGTTATAGGCTGTGGTAAATGAAGGAGAGGCAGAATGGTAAGACAGAATAAACTACTTTGGCAGTACTGTTGGAAAATGTTTTTCTTGATAGACATTTAAGCTGATTTTAAAAAATCAAAAGTAGCCACCTATGAGGAAGAAGTATTTAAGACATATTTCAAGTGGAGAAAACAGAACAGAATCTATTGTGATTAGCACTTAGAAAAAAAGCAGAGTTTAGATAAAAAGATAGAGCACCAAGACTTGAAGACCATGATGGAAAGCTGGGATTTTATTCAAAGCACAAAAGGTTGGTGGTAGTATTTCCACAGGTCATCCACACGGAGACATTATAAGAGAACAGACAATTCATGATTATTCTATGTAAAGAAAAATCAGTAAAATATACAGAATAAGTGGCCTTACCTGCAATTAGCACAGATAAGAGAGTACAATACATAAGATAGTAGAAGTATAATTTAAAGTTTTTACATGAACTATGGTTACTGAGAAATATTCATGACTAAAATATGAAAGATGGAGATTTTAAGAACTTGGCAATTGTATCATAATCTAGCTGCCTAAAATTGTTTCGGTGTCAGATATCTGCAGAGAGGGCAAGAGAAGTTATTAAAAATGGATCTTGTTAATACTTACCTGGGGAACAACAGAAACAGAGGCATACACTGCTGTGAATTCAAAATAATTTACTGAGCTTTTCATAATCTAGAATTATCTCAATAACCTTTATTTGCCCTTTTAAGGATTGACTGGGGTCATTGGTAAATTTCTGATTTCCTAGATAGCCTAATAATAAAAAAGCCTTTTTATGTTGGAACACAGAACATTTACTTAAATCTATAAATCAATCTCTTGTGAAAAGGATTAATCAATTGATTGGCACTAATCAATTCTGAAGGCTGATTTAAAAAATAGTAATTCATGAAGCCGCAAAACAGAATACCGTAAGTCTACTGACTGTCCTAAACCCATTATTTGCTTATGAAATTTAAAGGGATCCAATCTATTTCCATCTAACACAATCCTTTTACTCAACAACGTCTCTTAAAGCACCCACAATCGTGTCTCTGGGGTGCTTTGTTCACTTACCCTCTTTAGACAGGTGCTTGGGCTGGGGATTTAGCACAAGTGGTACCATATCTACCTTGGAAGCACAAGGGCCAGAGTTCGATCCCTGGTACTGCAAAAGACAATGCTCTGCCTTAGGGGAATGGCACAGAACAACAGCTGAACAAATTGCCTCTATTAGACCACCTATCTGTCACCTTCAACTTTGGAACCTAATTCAAAGACTGGTTCTGTCACTGATGCAATTCAGCATTAGATTCTTACAAATGACTTAAACACTTCTCAAACAGAGTACTTACATTTAAGTATAATTCAAGTCCATCCACCCAATAAGTTTTAATCTCTAAGATACATCACTTATTCTTCAATATACCTGCCTCCAACGAGCCAGTGGAAGCCAAGAGTGGAAATACTATGCAAGCAACAATTAAATGATAGGACAAAGCATTCCAAAGTTAATCTTTTGCCTCTATTTTTTTCAAGCTGTAGAACTGTGGACACGAAATTCAAGAAGAACCATAAATAGTAATGATCACTACAGGTCACTACATAAGTCATTTTCTTTACTCCAAACAACACAAACATTTCTCTGTACTTGACAAATGAGGAAAATACAGCTTAGAAAGGCTAAGCTCACAGAGCTGGTAAATGGCAAACTGGAAAGACTGGATGACCCCTTAAAACCAGACTTTATTTTTTAAAATCCTGTTTGCATGTGCTTAACAAACTCAATTGTATTTTGGATTAAAACTACCCAGTTTCCACCTAAACTCCATACTAAACAATTTTGTCCTGAACTTTTAAAAAACTGAATTACAAACGTCTAAGGTCTGTACTAACAGTAAGTAAAATAATAAAAATAGTGGACGTAAACGCTGTAAGAAGTTCAACAAATGTATTTTGACGAGAAACACAACAAAGCACCGCTCCACAGCTGCTGCTTCTCTGCTCAGACCCTTCTCTTTCCCAGGATTTCCATACACATCCTAGTTCATTCACCTGAACCACCAAGTACACGGCTATTCCCTACAGCACTCTTTCACGAGGTTCAGCACCATTATGTAGCTCTCGGCTACAAAGTAAATCTCTTGAGAAGCTACAGATGTCAAACCCCAATACGAAAGCACTGGAGTGTCCCTTACTCCCCAGCCTCAGAGCTTAATGAAATCCTAAATCCTCCTCACTCCCACCGTCAATTGCCCGTTCTTTCCTCAAACCTCCTAAGACATCGCAAAACACGACCCCAAGCCTCCGTCATACCCTGTGCCTCGGTTCCTCTTCTCAGCCCCAGCACCCCAGATAGAAGACTGAGAAAGCTACAGTGTCCGCCCAGCGAACAGAGGAGATGAAAGAGAAGGGCAGTAGGGAAAAGCCTAGGATCAGCCTCACCAAACCCAGAGAAAACTTAGCCGGGAACAGCGCCGGCAGGACCGGGCCAGGAACTGCGCTCCCCACGCGGGCCTGCGGACACAAACTCCACTCACCAAGCCATCTATCTGTACTTGCTTCACGGCCGAATCTCCAGAGCCGCCTTTTCCTTTTCCTTTCCCTACCGTGCCAGAGGCAGAGCTGGAAGAGGCAGCGGTAGAGCCTGAGCCTTCCTTACGGGAAGCCATCTTTTCAGCTGGACAGGAAGAAAGAAAAACGTGCGTTGCCGGAAGCGGAAGTAGGAACGCTCCGTGACGTCTTAGCAGTTTAGCGTGAATGGGGCGGAGCCAGGCGGGGCACCCGTGTGGGGCCACGCCTCCTTCTCCCGTAGGAGCTGCTCAGCCAGGAGGTTTGGCGCAGGCGCACTGTTGCTTACCTCGCCCCCCTGTGCAGTTACTCTCAGCCGTTGATTGTTGGTAGCTTGTCTTAAGCATTTTGAAGACAGTTGTTTCTAATTGCAGGATCTACAATTTTAAATACACTTCACAAGTCCTTAGTGCTGTAAACATCACACAAACTAATTCTCAAATTTATGTTCTCAATCCCTCTACATGAAACACACCAGCACCTCCATCTGCCCAATCACTATCTCCATGTAAATGTCTAACAGACACTCCAACGTGGCCTTTCCAAAACCGAGCTCCGAATACCCACCACATATCTAAAAAGAAGCGTTCTTAGTCCAGCCAGCCTTCTCCATACCTCCTGTCTCAGCTTCCCAGAATGCTCTGTTCGATCAGAAAATCCTGCAGATTCCATACGGAATGGAATGTACCCAGAATCCATATTTCTGCTTCTGGAAAGATAGAGTGTGGATATATTTTCCCAATATCTCTCAACAAGTACAACTAAAGTCCTGGAAATTACATGCAAAAGAAAAAGTGAGTCTCAAAGAGGGAAGGAAAACAGACAAGGGACTCCAAGAAGCAACCCAGGGGTGATTTCTGAGGGTTTCTACTTGAAACATTGATCCCAGAATTCGAAACTGAAATCCAGTGCCTTGAATATAGCAACAGGCAATCAAACAAACAAAAAGTTGAGCCCAAAGCCTGTTCTCTCAATACTCCGTGGAGAGCACATGGTAATCTCGGACTTCCATCCTCAGCCAGTGATGAGACATCATGCCGCTCTCCGATGGATCGATGTTAGAAGCCTACGGGAGAATTAGGATTTCACCAGAGCCAATTGGTAACAAGGTTGCCTATTTTGTGGTGACAGTGAAAGCAACATAGATGTT